>JAKCPI010006382.1:0-194805 GCA_023213315.1 Euborellia annulipes | reverse complement strand
GGTATACTTATATATATTCAATTAATTTATTTTTTTGTTTTTTAGAAAATCAGGGAGAATCTGATTCCTAATTCTGAAAATTATCGAACGGCAATCGTTTCTTTGGGTCATATTGCATATAATCTGCCCATTAAATATATATTGACCATCAAAAATACCATCTCAAGAAAAGTAAGAAGAATGATTTAAAACATTCCCTCCTAATCTTAATTGATCTCATTTATTTATTTATCATTTTCAGATTGTTAAGGAGCTTCTTGTAAAAGATTTAGGAATGGAATCCAATATTACACCAAATTTCAACGTCGATTGGTGCGACCAGGATATGCTTCCTGAAGAGACTCGATGCAAAATTGAAGGTTTAAAAACAATGGCGAGATGGTTACTTGGACTAAAAACGGATACAGTTAGCGCTCAGAAAACGTTCCGGATGTTAAATGCTTTTATTGTAAGCAAAGGAGATTTGTTACAACATGGCAAACTCGCTCCGTGTGAAAGGGCTTGGCTGCGACTTGCCGCTGGCTGTGCGATGCTCAAAATTTGTGAGCAAAAGGGAGTTGGTGATCAATTCACTGCCGAACAATTTTACACACTTTCTTCACTTGTCACCGTGAGTTCTTGCTTTATTTTTACACTTATAATTAGGGTAGTGTTTATTAAAGTTTTTGTGATTTGTATTATTATTATGGGAGTTTTTAATTATAGACAATTTCATTTAAATTTTTGACTTTTTAATTTTATGTTTTAGGATGAAGTTCCGCAGGTCCGCGAACGTTTTATTAATAAATTGCACAAGGGCTTAAGCAGAGGTATCCCAAATAAATGTTTACCACTCGACTTTATGGGCTTTTATGCATTGGCTGCCCTTGAAGAAGATAAACGTATTAGAAACTTCTCTAAACAATGTATGATGGCTGATATTAATAAAAGACGCGAATATATTAAAGGAATCACTATTTTATCAAGTAACTATTGAATTTTGATTTAACTTTAAACTGAAATTGAACTTTTTTTTAAATTTAAATTTATTTTGCTTTTTAGCAAGCAACGAACGGGCACAAGGTCAAATTCAACATATTTTACCTGATTACATGCTCGTCTTTTCACTGCCTGTGCTTACCCATTATCATGGTTTTACCATGTACGACAATGTTCCACAATTACATAAGATGCGAGAAGCTCTTTGGTTTGTTCTTGAGCCTCTTATTCTCAAGAATGAATTCTATTGTTTTGGATTTTATAAAGACCTGATTGAGAGAATGAAGAACCATAAAGACGCAATCAGGCCTGAAGACGATCAAACAAACTTTGTAAGTATTAAAAAAAAAAAAATATGTATATATATATACTAATGAATTAACTCGTTCTTTCTTCTTTGCTTTTGCCATTTTCCAAATTCGTTCATTTATTCATCTGATATTTTTAGTACAAATTTGAATAAATTACACAGGGCAATTCTGATTCTGCAGCATGAGATTTGTTGAACAATTTTAGGTAATTTTGGTCCGCTGAATACGAAAATAATAATATTTTTGTTGAATTGACTCTATTTTTGAGATACAGGCAATCCAATTTATACTGGAAATTACATTGTAGAAGGAGGATAATATTTCCTAAAACGTTTATTTTAAAATTATCAAATCATTTCAGACAAACAAAGTGCTATAAATGATACAAAGAATAATAACGTTTTGTATTGGATTTTCTTTGGTGCTTTTGGCCCGGTTTATCATGAGAACCAGAGTCAATTCAAACAAAATATTTATAGGCTGAGTACTTCGCCATTGTCTTCTTCTTCCTCTTCTCTCTTCTTCTTCTTCTTCTTCTTCTTCTTCTGTCCTCGTCATATTCCCGCGATGCGGGGTCGACGGACCTATCTTTTTCCTTCTAATCCTATCATGTGTTTTGGAGACCGAGAAGGATAGAACAGGCCGGCCCTTCGCACGTTCTGACGCCTGTTGAAAAGAGGAGCGAAGAGACAGAAATACAACAACAGAAGAACTGCCTGTCCCAGCTCGGGCAGCTCGTGGTCGCCATCCACGTACCCACAAGATGTGTGCCCCTGAGCGAAATACTTCGCCATCATATCAATCTAAATTGACTTTATAAGCTTATGCTCTTCATTTTCATTTATTAACAAACCTCACGTTAATCTTTTAAAGGCCATCGCTAATTTTTTTCATTATTTTATTAATATTGTATTTATTTACCAAAAAAGATACTCGACCATTTTTTTATTAATTAATATATACTTTTCTGTTTGTTTAGAAACTCTGGGCTTTATGCGATTTAGCAATGGGATTGGTACTCTCGAAAACAACAAGTTTCGAAATGAAAGATTTTCCTTCTGATGTGAGAATTTCTACAATGTACTTCCGAAATCCTGATGAAGATTTTGTTAATGGAAGGGTATATTTTATTTCTTTCTTTTTATTTTATTTTCATTTCCTTTTTAATCAGACCTTTGAATAAAATATACCCCCTCTTCTTCAGGTCTATTTGCCACTTGAAATGCAATTTCAAGCACCCAAAAAAGGCCTTGGACCTCCAACAACGGTCAAAGAAGAAAATTCAAAAACGACAACAAAGCGAACTCGTTCTAAATTGATTAATCAAGCAGAAACAGATGCTAAGGTGATGAGATTATTCTTTTAATAAATTTAATTTAGTTAAATTTCTCATTAAAAAAAAAAAAACAAAAAATTAAGAAAATAAATAAAGAATGAAGAAAAGCAGGTGCAAACAAAATAAAGCCTCTGGATGCTAAGTGAATAAATATTATCAATATTCATTAAGCATCCTCCAAATATGGGCGTATTAAAGGGGACAGCTACTCCCCCCCCCCCCCTTCAAAATGTGAAATACAAATAAAAAACTGAAAAATTCACGCAATCTGTGAGAAGATAAAAATGCAAGTGAAGCCATCCCCTATCTCCAGTTAGGTTGTGGCGTTTATTAAAATAATAAAATGGATATTAGAAAAGTTGCCTCCTCCCCCTCATCCGTTTTGAGCTGGATACGCCCATGCATCCTGAGGTTTTATTTTAACTTGGTTTTCTTCCTTCTTTATCAGAGCATCCACTTTCATCTATTATATATGAAACAAAAAATTTTAAATTTAGAAAATTAATTTCTTTAAATCTAAATTTAATTTAATTTTTTCTCTTGTTCACAAGCAAGACTTAGTTTTTGTCTGCTATAAAGAAAGCAAGACAAATATAGAAGAGTTTTAGTCAATAATTTATTACTTTATTCAAATAATAAAAAATAATGGTAAGGATCACCTGAATTATTTGCCATCCAATATATTTAATCTTTGGTATATTTATACATTCTCGCATTTTATTAACATTATTTTAACATATAAATAAAAATATTAATTTTAACCATCCAAATCTTAAATAAATATATGCCGGAACCCGACTTTGATGGTAGCACGCACCAACGCACACCCGGGGGCATTCTCGCATTTATAATTGATATATAGGCTAATTAAATTAAAATCTTTTAGATGCCTTTAAAAAGTATATCAGTAAAATCTTTCGTGAAAATTGTTTGAACTAAACTTACTTTAGTGATGTAATATTTCAGATTTTTCAAATTCATTTTCAGGCTCTTCCTTCCATAGAGCCAATGTTAAACCCCTATGGGGATTTGTATGTTAATTTCGATTCAAAAGGGGGTCTCGGCACAAAAATCTGGTGTGGCAAGCACGGTGCACAACTTTCTCTTACCAAAGGGTTAGAGAAAGTTGTGTGCTGTGCGCCAGTTATTAATCTTCTGTCAAATGTCTGATTATTTCAAATGATTCAAAAGTCTTTTTAATTTATGGAAGTAAGGTAATAAATTATTGATTCTTACTTAATTGTTTTTTTTATATTACTCAAAATTCAAATTCTTTATTCATACTTAGTTCCCGTTTAAGCAACAGGATGTTCATATATATGATGGATTTCACTATCTAAATTGATTAAAATTAAAAAGGAATTGAATAAAATTTTTTATCTATTTTAGGTATTTAAAATGTAAATATTTTGATCTGAGTTTTTTTGTTTAAAATTAGAAAAAATTTGTGGTTTACCTCGAGACTCTATTTTGCCTATTAATTGTTTCAATTATGGTGCTTATTTTAAACGCCTAGTATTTAATTTGAAATAAAATCCGTCTTCCGGGGGGGTTGTCACATAGAACATCCAACAGCCATTTCTAAATATTTTCATTTGAAAAGGAATATCTAAAATAAATAAAAACTCTTAATTTATAAAATCTCTTCAGTATGCTTAGTGAGTGAGAAGGAAAGAGAAATATTTTGGGAAATGATAATTTGAGTTATTTTAAATTTCACTGAACGGGTTCCGATAGCTTCATGCGGTTCAAGTCAAGATACTTTTTAAGATATTTTTTTGCGAACTTTTTGTTTGAACCGATTAATTCCAACCTACCAGTGTTTTTTTTTCCACCGTTGCCAATAAGTATAAAACGGATTCAAGCCTGAGTTTTTTTATACATTATATCAATGGCTGAATATTTTGAACAGTTATACCTCTGAAACTGTTATGAATATGTTCATAATAAATTGATGTTAAAATAGCTCAAATTCCGTCCAGAATGGATCCCCGCCTAGATTTTCTCTCTCCTGACTCGCTCATATATTTAGTAAATTTCATGATAGAATTATAGAAGGAAAATCGGCATAATTGTTATTCTTATTGTGCTTGTGTGTTGGTTCTATGCAGCTTGAAGACCCGGATGATTGCATTGATGCAGAGGTAACTAGAATTGCGTATTTCAAGTTTATTAACTTTTAAAATAATAACAGAATAAAATTTTAATCTCTGGTTCACAAAAGCTCAAATAATCATTTTAGAATTAAAAACCATTTTTTGCATTAATTGCTGTTTATTAATTAATTAAAAATATAAAAAATTTTACTAACTACAACAAATTTCAACTTTTCGGCCACCATTTCTGCAACCATCCAATTAATGCTAAAAATGTTTTATATTTATAATAATATATAATAATTCAATTTACTAAATCTAAATCAATTAATTGAAAAAGTTATCTTGTTTGACTATTCAAAATTCAAAACTTAGTAGTTTGTAATTTTATTTTTTATTTAACTTTTTTAATATTTTATTTGATGAGGCATTTAAAAATTGAGGTAATCATTCCGATTTAAAATTAATTACGAAATTGAAATTGAAAATTTTTTGCCAACTCTAAGCATAATAGCTCAACTTGATCTGCCAGATTAACGGACCAGCAGGTGATTGGACACTTGAAGCTATTGAATAGGGAGAATGTTCAATTACCTCCTGGTTGGTTAGTATATTAATATTTAAATTGATTTAAAATGTTGAATATTTTGGACCACACAAAGACCTCATCAATTATTTATTTTATTTAAAAAATTTTAATTTTATTTAATGAGAACCAGAATTAAAATAGTTTTAATTTCTAATTTTTTCGCTCCTAATTTTTTTCGGCTCTGCGAATGAAATCTTAATTAACATTTTAAACTTACATTTTTCTATTTAGTTTATTTTTTTTTTGTTTTATTTTTCAGCCGTCTGAAGCCTCAGAAACTAAGATCCAACTACCCGGAATAGAAGATGCACAAGTAGGACTAATATCAATGAATTTCAGACATATTTTAAAAAATTCTTGAAAAGATACTATAATTAATAGAAAAAATAGACATGTTTGTTCGTTTTGTACACCTCTTTAAAAAATTTATATAGCATGATAAATTATTTAATAATGGGTGGCTGGCAAGTTTCTTTTTCCGCTTGCATTCAGTAATTGATTGTGGCCTACTCTTTTTTTCCTATTGGTCGAATAGGCAAAAAGATATTAAAACAGCATCCCATCCTCTTTTCAAAGGATCCGGTTTAACTAAGAAAAATGCTTTTTTAATTTTTGAGCACTTTTATTAAAAAAAAAAAATAATTTTTAAAATAAGAAATAATAGAGCCCTGAATAGATAGGCATTCGCAGCCGCCATCTTGGGTCCAAATGACATCAGTAACAATGGGGTTAGAACTTGGGTGACTTATATTCTCTTTCTCTCAATTATTTGTAAAAAAAATCATTTTGTGGTGTTATAAAAGATATTTTAAAGTTCCCATATTGCAAAGTAGCCGAGAGAGTAAAGGTGTCGGTATCATAACACGTGAAATGCAATAAGCTCGAGTTCAAATCTCTCTGGGAGCAAGTTTTTTTTTCCACCGCTTACTGTTAGTTCCAGAGAACCCTGACGAGCGTATAGATATAGTACCCTAAACATAATAAATAATTTTAACCGGAGCTATCCAATCTTGATGTGTTTGATCTGTGGATTTAATGACAATTTCTTGCCCACTTGGAAAAAAATCATATACTTTAATCGCAGGGAAATTCATTTTTATATATCATCATACTTATATATAAAGCCCTTAAACCGGTGTCCGATGTGTGAACCCACCAATCAGGCCTCAGGGATGCTTCAGGGATAGTGCTGATTGGCGAAATTCAGAAAGGGCGGAGTTGGAGAGGCAAATTCAAAATTTTTTTTTTAATTTATGGGAAAAACTACTAAACGCGTACGAGACGCCGCCCGCCAGGTCCAAGTTGATTATAAAAAAAACAGGATGTAATACTTTTTAAGCTGCAAACAGGGTGAAAAGTTCGAAAATTGGACTCAAAATGGCGGCTGGGAATACTGATCTTTTTAGAGCCTTAAAAATAATAGTTAAACGAAATAGAAGTGTGCAGTGTGCACTACAGATTTTGCCTTTTTCTTTCCACCCATACAATAATAAAAAATTAAAACAATATTATTAATAAAAAATGTATATTTCCAGGAAGAAGACGAAAGGAATAGTAATCCAAAGGAAGGAGGGCCAGCGAGCAAACGAATCAAGCTCTAACATCGCGGGATGCGGGGGCTTCAAACTTATTGAAACCAAGCCAAGACGCAAGAGACAACACAACGTCCAGCACTCCGACTCTGACGGCATTCTTCTTAACACACAGGGTTCACATGAAATGAAAACCATCAAACCATTATATAATAAAAAAGAAATCCTCATCAGCTTTTAAATGTTTTTTAAGTGGTGTTTGCGTTCAAATGGTCCCCCATTCTGATTGCTTTTCCTCCTCTTCTCTTGGTCTTCTTTTTTTTTTACAACCCCCGCCTCCCCCTTCTTCATCTATTATTCTTTCATATATATATTTATATATAAAAAAAAAAAAAACTGTCAAGTTATCTTGAAGGAAAAAACGTTTGAATAAGAATAAAAACGAAAGGGACAAAAATGAAATCAAACGAAATTATTTATTTAGGCCTGTTAATATAAACAAAGTTCGCTTTTTCAATTTCATTTAACTTATTTGTTTATCCTGCGCAAACCCCATGATAAAATAATCATTTAATTTTAGGGGAACTTTGTTAATATTATCGGGCCTTAAAAACATAATTTAATTTATTTTTTTTTGTCAAAACGGTTGCTTTTTCCCAGGGCGTAAATGTATTAATAGTAAGAGTCAGAAGGTTTTTAAATATTTCAAGAACATTGGTAAGGTTGGTGTATAAAATTCAATTGAAGAATACAAACTTAATAGGCTCTTTTAGTTGGAACAAACTATAACGAACCTTCATACTATTAAGGAGTGAATATTGTATTTTTAACATGTTTAAGGGTTTCACTTCTAAGATAAAGAAAGAAGTTTTTCCATGCACTGAAATAGGAAAATATGAGTAGTACTTTATTTTTTTTTCTTTCTATTATTAATATATATTGATATACATTTTAATATTATTAAATTTATTAAAAAAAAAATAAAAGAAAAACAATAAACATCCATGAAACATGTATTTTTATTTTAGGTTTTTATTTTATTTGTTTAAAAAAAAATGTTTTCAAATTGATTAAATACATTTGAACATTATTTCTGAAAGTTTTTTTTTTAATTAAAAAAAAAAAAATTGAACCTTCATTTTTTTCCTCATTTCTATAATATCCGAATACTATTTTTATTTACCTTATCATTTTAAAAAGACCTTGTATTCATGCTATATATTCAAATTTCTATGCAAAATTCACATTCAGAGGTCCAGGCATTCTTATTTAAGCCATTTGGTATCCAAATGGCTTAAATAAAATCATCGGACTGCATGGGATCCTAACTCTCGACTCTTGGTATACAAAGCAGGCTCGCTACCAGCTACACCAAGCCCGAGGGCACTGCAGCGTTTCGTAACGCTTGGAGGGACATGAATCAATAAAGATTTTATATAAGTTTGTTAATGCTTTTGTGGTTTGTATTATTATTATGGGAGTTTTTAATAATAGACCACATTTTGTATTAATTATTTATTAAAAATATAAATACCGTACAACGTTTCGAAATCTTATTCTATAGTCGTTTTCAAGTACTGTGCACTTGCTCCGAATCTGGGTTACTTGCATTTTATATATGCACTGTATGTAACGGTCCCTTAAAGGTTAGTTCACTTGAGTCGGAGCAAGTGCATTGTACTTGAAAACGACTGCAGAATAAGCAGTCGAAACGTTGTACAGTATTTATATTTTTAATAAATATTAATAGCAAAATGTGGTCTATAATTAAAAACTCCTATAATTGTAAGGTTGTGAGATTCTTTGCTAAAATCAGTCGAGGATCCAGGAATTTGACTTGGAGGGGAGAGACCAAAGATGTTGGCCCAAGATGGAAGAAAAATAAAATAGAGATAAAAACCATTTATCAAATACTATTTTTTAAAAAGCTAATTAATTATTTTTTGTAAATATATTTATATCTATTCGGGGTCCAGGCAATGTGTAGTATTCAACTTTATGCAAAAATAAATTTTTCAAGTTTCAAGACTTTATTTGAAAACAATTTTAAGTATATAAATTCAAATACATCTAATAAATATTATATTAACAATGATTTAAAATGAATTAATCTATTAATGGACTGGATTTAAAATTTGGGGAAGAACTTGAATTGATTTCTTAACTTCTATGATTATAATCCAAAAGGTCTCTTCGCTCTCTGGCTTGTAATAATTCTAGGAGGGCAAATATTCAAAAAATTGATATTTTTCTTCATACAATTATAATTTATTTTTAATCGTAAAAAGAAATCATTAAAAGCAAACAAATTATATTTATATAAGACCTTTTTATAGTTAAATTGAAATTGAAATATCAAAAATACCACTCAGCCCTCATTTTTTTTTTCATTATTCTCCCCCAACCTGAAAAAGCGTAAATTACTCAAAATCTTAATTTTCTCAAAATATTGCACATTTTTTTTTTTTTTTTTTATTAAAAGCCTTTGTGTTTTGGACGGCACCTCACCGAAATGATCAATAAATAATATTTATTCGGTGTTTATACAGTGAGCCTGCGTTTTATTTTTACGATTTTGAGAAAATAAAACAAAAAATTTTATTCGTCTATTTTTTTTTTGTGCCTTATATATTGTGATTAAATTTAATTAAAATATTTCTATTTTTTTAAATCTATTAAATTTCATAATGAATAGAGTATACTGTGAAAATGATAATTTTTCGACTTCATGCATATCTCTATAGAATGGACAAAAATAAATTGAGTCATTCGATTCCTTGTCTTATCTATCACACCAACATGGCAAATACCCTCATCTCATCTCCTTTTCATTAAAATATTTGTCCATTAGAAACTTCCTCTAGATTTCCTTTCAATGACTCGAAAAAACTTAATGGAAAACTACTTTTCTGCCAAAGACTTTCAGGCTCACTTATTTTTTGGCACCATAATTTTCATGCTTTAAAAGAAAACTTAGGAGAAGTTTCTTTGAATATACCAATCATTTATCTTTTTTTCCATTTCTTTTCTCATTTTGAATTGACAAATATAATGGAGATAGTGAACGGATAACGATTAACCGTCCCAGGGGTAGAAATTTCTTTCGTCTAGACTAAAACGAACCCTGGTGCCTCTTGCACGGCGAACGACGGCGTCGACGATGTCGACGGTAGCGAAGGCTCAGGGCTTATCGGACGGAGAGTGCGATCGGGTCTTCAAGTGTTTACGACGGGGATGTTTCGGACATGGCTGTACCATCAAATGATGTCTCCATGAAGCTTCTAGAGTGCCTTGGATCTCGGCCTGACAAAGTGGACACTTGATCACGCCTTCTTCCACTGAAATCAAACAGACCCATTTATCAACAATTCAAAACATCCAATTATTTTATGGGAGCTTTTAATTATAGGCCACATTTTGTTTTAGTTATTTAATAAAAATATAAATACTGTACAACGTTTCGACTGCTTATTCTGCAGTCGATTTCAAGTACTATCCACGTGCTCAGCCTCAAGTGAACTAACCTCTAAGGGATGCATTTGATATACAACGACGTCCGCGCCATCTAACTTCATAGGAATGACTGTAGAAGGCGCTGACGTCGTTGTATATAAAATGCACACAAAGGTCCCTTATTTGCTCAGGGGCCCACGACTTGTGGGTACGTGGATGGCGACCACGAGCTACCCGAGCTGGGACTGACAGTCCTTCTGTTCTTTACATGTCTGTTCCTTCCTTCTATATTTTTAACAGGCGTTAGACCATGCGACGGGCCGACCTGTTCTATTTCTTCCGGTCGTAAATAATCCATTCCTAGACCCTTTTCCCGCCGACCTCGCACCGCGGGATTAAGGCGAAGATAGAAGAAGAAGATAAAGGTCCCTTAAGAGTTTAGTTCACTTGAGTCGAAGTGACTTGAGTTATTCCCTGGTCGAAGCAAGTATTCAGTACTTAAAAACGACTGCAGAATAAGCAGTCGAAATGATGTACAGTATTTATATTTTTAATAAATAATTAATAACAAAATGTGGTCTATAATTAAAAATTCCCATAATAATAATAATTCAAATTACAAAAGCTTTAATAAACAAAAACATCTAATATTTTAATATTTATGTACCATTGCAATTAGTAATGTGTAAATCGTAAGAAGTGGAAGATATTGCGAGTTTACATCTTTGGCATAATCGATATTCATCGCTCTTGTCACATTCATCTAAAAAATTTAATAATTTTTTTTATTAAATTTAGTTTACTTAAAAATAATAAGAGAATAACGAATGTTATGAAAGCAATTATACTAAATACCTGCTAAATGTCTGGCGAATGATGCAATCTCTACAACTTGTTTGCAATTGTGACATCGCATTAACATCGGACAAGAGCGCCAGTAATGGACATTCAGACTTTCCTCGTTGAAGCTTTCCTCTTTATTCTGGCAAAATATGCAGACTCTAGAAATAAATCCATAAATGGATTAATTTTATAAGTTTGGAGGCAAAGTAGCTAATTCAAAGGGTTATACTGTATGTCTTATTTATAATATAAAGCCGGAATCTGGAAATTAATAAGAATTAACTTACTTATCAGTAGGAAGAATTTTATTAACATTGGAAGTTGGAGGAAGTATGGCCACAGCATTTTCTTCCTGATGAGACGTGTCACTAGGTGAGGTGATAATGCTAGCCGAAGAGGAGGAGCTTGCGGGAGGACTCTTGCTAGTATTAGCAACAGTAGTACCCAAGCTGGAGGACATGAGAGCTGCTGGAGGCGGATGTCCGGCCAATGATCCAGATGCTTGTAGACATGTCGCACTTTGACTCATAGCCAAACCGCTAGGTGGAATGCACGCTTGAAGTGCATTTCTCTCAAGAATCTCTTTCTTGCGCTAATATCCAACAATTTTTTATTTGTTTATTAATTTTTGATTTGTATTATTATTATTATGGGAGTTTCTAATTATAGACCACATTTTGTATTAATTATCTATGTAAACACTTGCTTTGATGATTGTGTCTAACTCCATGGAAATTACTGCAGATGGCGCTGACGTCGTTGTATATAAAAGCACGTAACGATCCTTTAGAGCAGTGGTTCCCAACCTGCGCACCCAAAGGTGCCGTGAGAATGCCAAAGGGGTGCCTCGAAATATTTTGAAAAACAAACAAACAAACGATTTAAACGTAAGCGGCAAAAATTTCCGGTAAAACGGGAAAAATGAAGCTTTGCAAAGGAAAGAATTTTCTGGAGGGCGGCAAAAATTTCGTTTTGCTAGGGGAAAAAAAAGGAAGGGTGCCTCTAGTCTGTAATGTTATTCCCAACGCACCTTTGGGGTGCCGTGGACTTCAAAAGGTTGGGAAACACTGCTTTAGAGGTTAGTTCACTTGAGTCGGAGCCAGTGCATAGTACTTGAAATCGACTGCAGTCGAAACGTTGTACAGTATTTATATTTTTAATAAATAGTTAATAAACAAAATGTGGTCTATAATTAAAAACTCCCATAATAATAATTATTTATTTGGTAAAATTCGGAATTTTAATTTCCTTTTCATTTGCAAATGATTACCTCAATGTCTAGTTTATCAAACTCATGGAAAAGTTGCCGGTAGAGGAGATTTCGGCGAGTGATATCGTCATCGGGAGGCAACTGTTTCCTTACGAGGCGGGGATTGACTCGATACACAAGAACGAGGATCCTTTCAGCTACTTTTCGAACGGCTTCAGCCGGATGATGCAGTCCAGCGGCGCCTAATTCACTCAACACACGACATGTCAAGCCGCTAATGCAAGGAAATTGAATATAATTATTAATGTTAAAAAAAAAATAAATATGTTTATTAATTTTGATTCATCTACCTGTGTTTATCTTGAGAGATGCCGTGGCTTAAGACCAGCTGCTCCACCATCTCAAGTCGACTGAGAGCCAGTCGAGGATGTGTCGAACTTGTAAGGGGCCTCGTCAGAAGGACAGGAATCACATGGAGTTCCCTTTCCCAGAAACAAAAATGATGCGATAATTTTTTTTTTTAATTTATATTCCGTAAAGATAATAGCCGTTTTTTGGGATATATATATAAATTTTTAATTTATTTATTCATGATAATTTTTGTATCTAATGAAATTATTAACTCCTCTCCACTTAAATATTTAATAAGAGAGATGGATTTGCTTTTTATATTTAAGAGAATAAAAGAAAGAATTTATCGAAATATCTAATTAAGAGGAAATATTTACTTGACTTCTTGACAATCGGCCATCGTCAGGATCGTATGCACGGCCATGTTATGAATCCGAGGAGTTGGATCTCCAGATTTGCTAAGAAGCTCAGGTAGAAGTCGATCTACACTACGACCCACTTCAGCGGGGCTCACCCTAAAAAAAATAATTAAAAATATTTACCCCCCCCCCCCCCCCCCCCCCCCCCCCCCCCCCCCCCCCCCCCCTCTTCCCCCCCCCCCCCCCGATTTTTCCCCATTTTAGTTAGTTTTATATTATTAAATTAAGTTTCAGCTCGAAGCACAACATCTCGCATCCGCCTATTATACTAATGAAATTAAAATTTCATTGACTAGAGAGAAATCTTAAAAACTGCACGCATAAATTTAGTTAACCTCTCAAACTCTTGATTTTATTCTCAAGAATAAATATATCTGACCTTGCTGGAACGAATTGGGTGAAAAATAGCCTAATCGCATGAGCTGCCAGACTATAAACAGAGAAGACCTTGTCCCTAAGAGCTCGATGGAGCAAATGAACTGCAGCCCTGGCGACTTTGTTGGCAGGTCCCTTGGCTGGTCCAGCTTCACCTGCCATCTGAGCCTCCAGGGCAGACATCAACGTACGCAGGCCTTCTTCTTTATCGCAGAATTGTTTAGAGTAAAATTTCTCTACCTGAAAATAAACAAGCGAATTTGAATGTAACCATCTATTTGTGATGAGTAATTTTATAAAATAATCACCAAATCGTGTCCAAATACTGAGATAGGCAAAGCTGCTTGTTTCTTCTCTCTATCGGAGAGCTTCGAGCGAGCCGATGAGTCGTTCGCTTCCAGATTGAAGTCCCTTAGGCTCGTGGTATGGCAACTGAAAAATACATTAATTAAATTTAATGACTCGCAAAAGCTAAGTATATAATTTTATTCCATCAACATAAATAATAGTTTATTAGACTTATAATATAATAATTTCATACTGTCTGAGAGCTGGGAGAGTTCGTTCTTCATATGCTTCATAACTGGTTTTGGCAGGACTTGGAGCTTTGGTTGTCCCGGACGTTGAAAAAGAAGTTCCTCCAGAGGGTCCCCCTCGGCGTCTCAAGGAGCTTGTCCGATGATGAGCAGGAGTCGTTTGTGTTTGATGCCCTCCTGTGGGACTCGTTGACGGACTCGTTCTTCGGTATTCGCCTGGAAATAATTTCGCATTTCACCTCTCAAATTTGACAACTATTTAAGCTTCTTTCTTACTTCTTCTGTTCTCCCGCCCAAAGAACTCTTCACTCATAATAAATTATTAAAATGACTCCCCTATTCTATGGGATATGAATTTTTGTTTTTCTTTTAAATGATTATTTCAGCTTGTAAGTTCGAGTTACCCGAGCTAACATTGTATTCCTTTAGGTCAGTCTCCCCTTTACCGAGATAGTCATCTATCTGCTTTATTAAATCACGAAATATATACATGTATGTATAATAAACATAAGGCAAGCTCGAGATATCTTTATTTTGAAATAATAAAATAAAATACCTTTGTATATGGGAAGAGAGAGAGAGAGAGAGATAGTGTATGTGTGTGAATGATGTGTAGTTAGGGTTGCCAAAATCACATCCAAATTTGATCAAGGCTTTTTTTTGTAGACATGAAACAAATAATAGCTAATCAAAAGTCATTGTTTAATTCCTATGTGACAATAAATTTTGTGTTTATATTCGTTTGGCAACCCTTTGATTGGCGTTGGCAGTGATAAGCTATGTCTCGTCAACTCACACGCCGAAGCTTGATGGTGACTTGGTGCATGGTGCAGAGGGGTGCCATGTTGGTGATGATGGTGATGATGGTGGTGATGCTGCTGAGGCGGCGGACTCCTGACGGGGGAAGCCGCTCGAGCTGTTACCGTTGTAGAGGTCGAAGTGGTACTTGATGTCGTCTCAGTCGTGAGAGTTGTTGCATGCACTGGTGAAGTTCGACACACACCTGAGGGAACTCCTCCTGTGGACGTCAATGTCGTTGTATTTGTTGCTGCCGCTGCAGACGCTGCCGTCGGCACTTTTAGAAGTTCTACTCGGGAATCGTCATTTTTTGCTTGAAGCTAATGAAAAAAAAATTTTGATTATTTTACATAGGTATTAATAAGAATAATTAAATAATTTATACAAACCCCATTTATTTCAAGAAGGGAGTCGACATCTAAACATGCATAGACCGTCGAACGATACCGATCCATGTGCGCTTTTTTATCTTTTGCTCGATCGAAATCTTCCCTAGCGATGGCTCTCCTCTTTTCCAATTCCAATTTGGCAAGAGCCTCGCCAGCAGCACGAAGTTCGACCATGGCTACCTTTAGTTTGCGAGCATACTCAAATCGTTCCCCTAAAAAGAAGAGAAGTCAAATCTTTGATTACTAACATCTTCTCAAAAATCGCTTCGATCCACAAAAAATACTTAAAGAGGAGTAGATGTGACCGTTTAAACGTACTTTAAAAAATTACCAATTTTGAATTTTTTTACCTGTTTATCCATCAAATCTCGACATCGATTTTTTACATATCCAATACTTTCCTCATATATTTCAATAAGGAAGAAAAAAACAAAACTAGACTATATAAAGGAATTTTTCAAAGCGATTTTTTTTTAAATGAATTAAATTCATAAGAGATTATTGAAACAGCGAGCTATAATTTTTTTAATGACTTATTAAAAAATTATGAAAATTAATTTTTTTGTTTTAAAGCAAATACAGAAAATCAAACTGTTACAATAATTTTAATTTTTTTTTAATTTTAAAAATGTATTATTATTAATCACATATTAATTAAGAACAATTTAAAATTTAACGAAATTAACTGTCAAATAGTTCAACACTCTTGCAAAAGATGGCAGGCTAGTCTAACAGCCGGTATTATCAGATCCCCTATTAGCCTAGATCTGGCCTATATTTATATATTTTTATTATACATAATATATAATAACATTTATAAAGTATTCATTGTTAAAAGATCAATGCAAATCAACCAAATGCATTAAATATTATTAGCTACCATTCTGACATCTCTTGGCAAATTTTCGTAATAGGTGTTTTTTTTTTGGCTTACTTTTCAAGACACAACGCCATCTTATCGGCAAAAAACAAGCGTAACAGCTTCGCTCCTACTCCCCCTTAAAGGGAAATTGATTTATCAAGTAATTTCATGCATTTGTCCAACAAACAAAGAAACAAGAATCCAAAGCAGAATTTAAATATTTTGTCATTTAATAAACCGCTTAAATATATTCTAGAAAAGGTATTTTTCATACCAAGAACGGCTTTATGTTTTTTGATCTCCATCGATCTGATAAGAGTAGCCACCTCCGGATCAACGTACATCTCAAAAGCCAAATCATCGTACGGTGAGGTATATTGTGGATTATTAAGCAAAAGTAAAGAAGAATCTCCACCGCCATTCATATTGTTTACAAACCCCCGATCGTCTGCGATGCCGATGATATTTATAGCAATAAGGGAAACCTATAAAAATATATTCAAATCAATCTATAAAATTTCATCTTCTATGAATTTATTACAAAAAAATATTAATTACTAAAGCTAATTTTAATAATGAATAGTGATTGTTACTTGATTATGTGGGTTGTGCGCATTTCGATGATTTCGGTGAAGACGCAATTTGACAAACCGAGCTCTGGCCCCAGGAACTGTTACTGATTTAAGTTCTCGGGATTTAAATTCACTCTGACAGTTATCTGATAACGTAATGAAGCCGAGGTATTCAAATCGGACAGAACTTGGAGATACTGGCCTCCCATCCTCTGCTTCCAGCTCATCAGGATCAGCTCCGCAGTCCTCTCCAAGCCAGAGTTCCACTTTTTCCGCTGAAGAAAGTTATATTTATTGAGTAAAACATAATATCTTTGACAATTCAAATTTTGCATAGGCAATCTTGCATCAGGAGTAAGTGTTTTGGTTCTCTACGGAAATCGCAGAAGTTGATACAATAGGCCAATAATTGTCTCATTTAGTCTCATCTAGTTAGGAAAATAACGATAATAGTTGAGAAGCGATTCGCAAAGAAAATTATGAGTAAGGCTAAGTACTTACTAGTAAATACGTAAATCACATGGTTTTTTGCAAAGTATAACATTGAAGTTTAGGCAGGTGCTTGTTATACCTTAAAAGTCTAAAGGTAAGGAAGAATTTTGTGTAGGAAAGAGAGGAGGGAGGGAATTTAATGCTTGCGTCACTACATCATGTTTTAATAATTAAATTATTTTCTAACAATGCCTTACGAATAAGAAAGTGATGTGCGAGGACTTGAATCCGATGTACGGCTGCTGGCCTGTGCAGCTGCAGCACCAACTCTTGCGGGTATGTGCATTCCCTGGGACTTTGCCATCCCCGTACTGTTGGTCCATGCACGTTGAGCTCACTTGCCCGATGGCGTTCATCCTCACCTGGGAATTTAAAAAATTAATTAATAAAATAGTTTGTGGTTTTAGATTATGAATCATAGTTAGATTATGAGGTGTCAAAAAGGAGGTATTTTTATCAAATATTTCATTTAAACTTTATCTTCATTCGATTGTGGTTTATTTGAATATACCTACATTATTTTACGCGAAAAGACCCAAGGAACCTTAGAATGCTGTACAAATTCGCCTCCAGAGGGAACGATCTTTCGTCTTATCTCTCTCCAATTACTCTGTATGAACATCTCCTAGGTCATCCCAGAAGTCTTCACTTAATTGGCGTGAAGACTTCTCGAATCCACCAACTTTAGCTGAAGTTGGGATTCGATTTCACGCCAATTGAGTGAAGACTTCGCGAATTCACCAACTTTAGCTGAAGTTGGGATTCGATTTCACGTCAATTGAGTGAAGACTTCTGGAATGACCTAGGAGATGTTTATATAGAGTAATTGGAGAGAGATAAGATGAAAGATCGTTCCCTCTGGAGGCTTCATCTATCCATCCGTGACACATGCCCGGGCTACTATATATCCACCAGGCTCTGTTGTACTTCCATTCTCCTGCAAAGGTATCGCTTAAAGGGCCGAAAATCTTCTTCATAACTTTCCGTCAAAAATCCAGGAGCTTATTTACTACCTTTTTACTCTAAATCTGGAAGCCATTCGTTGAGTTGTATTAGGGCCTTAAATATACGAAGTTGAAGTCCATCAAAGTAGCTAAGCCCACACTAAAATCAACTTCATTCTTGCAAGCTGCCTTCAATTGTTATCAATGTTTCCTGGGTCATCGTCAGAGAATAATAAATCGAGGTATTTGAAAATCTGCTGTCGGTATTTAAAACCATTGTTTCTAGAGAAATAGTTCTTTGAAAGTAAAAAACAAAATCCGTAGAACCCAACAATTAACTAATAATTAATAATTAGCTTTGGATAACCTAAAAAATAACAATTACAAAAGAGCTTCTCAATTTTTCCACTATGGAGCGTTGCTATCGTTTTCAAAAAAATTTTTTAAATGATTTTTCTTGACAATTTTAAGGTCTATTTAAATCTTTATCATCCAAATTCAATAAATGTGTTTGGACTCCAATATATAATGTATTATTAATGAGTATCTTTCAATATCTCTATCTATATAATCTAAGATCTCGAAAAGACTAAAAAAAAATTTTAAGGTCCCTCACTGATGAAGGCTTCGATGGAATCCAAAACTAAGATCTAAATGAAAATTTAATGAAAAAATAATTAAATAAATTTTATTGATTTCTCCATCATTGGACTGCCCTGACCTGCTCATCTACGCATATTTATCAGTAATTTTTAATTATTTTTATAATTTCTACGGGTGAGAAGGATGGAAGTGCGCCAAAGATTTTTGACACGGAGGCGACAACAAAATCTGGGAGGGGGGGAGAGTGAATAAGCAAAAGACAGTATTTTAATAATAATAATTGAAAAGGATTTAAAGGGAGAGTTGTTCAAGGGCGTGGTTGGTTTTTAGAAGAAGAAAAAATCTTGCTAGTTATTTTTACTATCCCCCTTAGATTGATTTTTTCTATAATAAAATTCAAGTCAAAGAAGAGGGGGGGGGGGGGGGGGGAAGAACAAGTAGAAAGATTTTTAATATCACGCCATCCTATAAGAATAGGGATGGAATTTATTAATATTTTTTTAATGATGAAATTATATATATGACTATTAAAAAAAAACAAATTTATTTTAATACTTAATAATAAAGTAGATATAAATCATGAAAAGTGTTTCAGGCAGAGAACTTGTTTTAAAAAGAGAAATTTTTTTATTATTTTCTAAATTTTTTAAATTGATAATCGTTTAAAATTCCCTTTACCACCTGAGGATTCCTTAATTAATAATTTTCAACTTTATTTGGTTTTTTTTTATCTAATAATGTTTTAAAATAAATTTTTTTTAAATTATAAATCAAAATTTTATTTTATTTTTATTTTTTGCAATTAAAATGAGAGAGAAATATTTGATAGCTAACCCCTAAAAAAAGGGCTTGGGGAGCAAAGCCGCTAAGGGGAAAAAAATATATATGGCGGTGGAGTCTCTCACCTGAGGCGTAAATCACAGTGAATCCGATTTTGTGCGGCATTTTTGCAAAGGGGCCGATGTCAAAGTTTGCTTAGAACCAATTGGCAAGGGCTGGGCTGCATGGCGAGGTGCACGGAGACGTCGAACCCACCACCCCTAGCCACTCTCACTTGCGATCGATCAATACGCCCTTTGCTGGCTCCCTCTCTGGCTCTCAATCGTTGAGGGAGTAAAACATTTTTTATCCAAAGGGGCAAGAAAAGTGTATTTTATAAATTTTTTTTTTTTTGTTAGGAAAGGGGCTTCTAAACAGAACAGAGTTCTCTCTATAAAGTTGGAAAAATGGGAGAATCAACTCAAATTTTTTAAGAAAGTTGAAATTGAATTTATAAAATAAACCATCGACTCTAAAGAATAAATTGTATTTGGGTCCCCTAAAAAAATTCGTCTATCGCTCCTTTCAGTGAGGATGAATTAAGAAATAAATCCTGAGTTCTTTTTTTCAAAATTAGATGTTGAATACAATTTTTGAAAAAAGGGGACATGTCTAAGCCTGCGTATGCAGGGGAGGGCAGCTGCCCCCGCCCTCCCCCCCTTCCAAAAGTAAAATAAAAATAAATAAAAAAGTGTAAAATTCACTCCTTTCGTTAAAAGATAAAAACTACGAGTGACTCCATCCCCTATCTCCAGTTAGGTTGTGGTATTGGATGAAATAATAAAATGGATATTAAAAAAGCTGCCCCCCTCCCCTTTTGTTTTAAGCTGGTTACGCCCATGTGTCTGAGAGAAAGATGTACAAATAAAATCCAAATCGCATTCACACCACTTGGAATTACAAATTTCTTTCATGTTGGCAAAATTTATTCATAAATATAATTCGCTAATATCAGTCATTTGTCTGTGTCGCGCTGTTTGGGCATTTTCTCGTTGGAATAATTATTTAAATTCAATTTATGTTTTCAATTTATTTCTTATTTCAATAGAAGATTTTAAAGGCCAAGGCCAATATTAGAATATCATAAATGATAAAAAATAATAATAATAATAACAATAATAAATTGATAAATTTTAATATGATAATTGAAGATTAAACTAAACGACTCTGGAAATTTCTCGAAAAATAAAGAACAAAATCAAGTTAATAAAAGCAACTAAAAATATTTAGAGCCTAGATAGGAAAATAAAAGATAAAATATTCAAACTAATAAATAGAGGGAAAACTTTTTACTTTCTCTGTAGTTTATATATCTAGAAAGAAAGTATTGGTTTCGTGGAGGGAATTCGTGTCAAAAATTTGATATAGAGATTTTGATGAATCTACACGTTTTGAGCAGTGGCGTACCGAGGGGGGGGGGGGTCCGCCCCAAGCCCCGAGCAGGGCCCCCCATATATATATAAAAACAAAATTTAATGAAAATTTCTCTTTGAGGGGCCCCGGGGCCCTCAGGGCTCAAGTAAAAACGGAAAAATTTAGATAAAAAAAAAAAACAAAATTTAATGAAAATTTCTCTTTGAGAGGCCCCGGGACCCTCTTATAGTGCCGCCCCAGGCCCCCAACTGCCTCAGTACGCCTCTGGTTTTAAGGTACCTGAGTCCAAAAAAGCGGTCTGTCTGTCTGTGTGGGAACAAAATATCTCAAGAACGAAAAGCGCTAGGAGGTTGAAATTTTATATTCAAGTTAGGCACTCTCCAGGGACGTGACACGAAGCTTTTGAACGAAATCTGCCAAAACAGTTTTTTCTATTTTCTCAAAATTCACTCCACGATTTTGATTAAAATTCAAAAATCAATTGTTTTTTTTTAGATGCTCTTTAAAATGTATATTCTAATTTTGCCCTTAAAATCTTTTTAATAGAACACATCTTCACATTTACCGAAGGTAAGATAAAGTTGTGTGCTGTGCGACTAGTCACACCAGATTTGTATTATATAATAGCTGCCATATAAAAGTTGGTTCAATTATTTGTTGAAAAAATCAAAACTTTTTATTATAAATTGAATGTTGGTTCAATTACTTTTAGTGATTGGAGACTTTTTCTTTAAATGCACATAAAAAAGATTACATTTTATCAGGGATAAAGGTGATCAAAAAAATTGTATTAATGAGGCCTACGTGACATTTTATTATTATTTATTTATTTTTTCTGGATCAGCTGCAGTTTCTCCCCTGCGTTTTCTGATCAGCTGTGAATTACAATCAGAGATTTTCAACATTCAAAATAATTTTTTCATTTTTTTGTGATATTATATTTAATTTTTATATTTTTATATCAATTATGAAGCAATTAATTTTAATTATTTGTTTGTTTAAGTTTATATATGGAGGTTTAGAGGAAAAAGAAGGCGTTATATATGCAAATAATTGTGAAGGTGAGGTTAATTTTAAGATAAATATATATATATATATATATCTTACTTAAAAAATCCAATTAATATTAAATATCTTAATCCCTCTTCTCTCTCAAATTAATTGGAAATTGATATTTTTCTTAAAATAATTTTTTTTTTTAAGAAAAAGTTATTAATCACTCATCTCTTTAATTATTTAAAAACAATAATTCAAACAAATGTATCTTAAAAAATAATCTAACAATTAATTGTTTGTTTAAAGTTTGTAAAATTCTTGCAAACGAATTAGAAGAAAGACTTCAAGAAACAGGAAAAACTTCCGATGTTTTAGAAATTGGATATTCAGTCGATGATGTGAAGCCAAAGAAAAAAATGAAATATGCAAAATCGTAAGTAACTAACCAAGTTTTTGAATTATTTATGATTTTAAATTTTTCTTGTTAGTGTAAGCCTTCTCTTGAGAACTATAAACTGACAATGGTTTTCGAGTATATAATCCGGCATGTTGAAAAGCCACTTGTTACATTTTTTCCAAATCAGCGCCGGAACTAGGAGATTTTTTAGAGGGGGGGGGGGGCAAAATTTAGTTTGCCGCCCCCTCCTTAAAATTTTCTATACAAGATTCATATCATTTTACCTTTTTTTTTAAGTAAATCTTTCTTGGGGGAAAATACCCCAATGGGGGAAAAAAGAAATTTTTGGGGGGAAAAATGAATTTTGTGAGTAAAATTGAGTGAGTTTCAAAATTATCATGGGGGCTATAATATGAAAGATGCTAAAAAGAGGCGATTTCGTTTTTTTTGCTCTTTGCCATGGGGTAATATCAACTTACACAAAAATATTTTGGGGTAATGATTAAAAAAGTTCCCCGACCGCTGCCGTAGAATAATACCCAGCCATTCCCACACCATTTTATTTTGCATATTTCGACCGAAAACACACCTGGTTATCTTCAGTTCAAAAATAAAATTTAATGGAGGGCCGGTGTCAGAATTGTGTAAAATCTTTTTTTTACCCCACCAACCATAGGATGGGGAGGTAAAGTTTATGTAATCGTTCAAAAACGAAAGATTTGAACTGAAGCTGCCAAAATGTGTATTTAGGTCCCCTGAATCCATTTAAGTAGTTTTTGGAATGATGCCCGTGTGTGTGTGTGTGTGTATGTCTGTGGTAATTTTATTTACAACAAAAACTCAAAAAACTATTCATTCAATTTTGAAATTTTTGCACACATAAATTAGAGATAAAGACCAAGAGCTGAAAAGCTTTTGGCAAACCATCACAATATTTTAAGATTATTTATATTCTGCTTACATCTAAGGTTTTTTTTTTCATTTTAGGGAATTACGTCTAGTAGAATCCCTTGAAGGAATCTGTGATAGAGTTCTCCAATATAATATCCATAAAGAAAGAAAAGACAGCACACGTTTCGCTAAAGGAATGAGCCAAACATTCCAAACACTTCATGGACTTGTGTAAGATATTTTTACCACTTTTAATGAGCTTGTTGATATATTAATGATATTAATTTTCATTTATAGAGATAAAGGTGTGAAAGTAGATCTTGGAATCCCCTATGAACTTTGGGATAAACCATCAGCTGAAATAACGAATATGAAGACACAGGTTAGTTAAAGGGATAATAATTATTCTAAGTGATTATCAAATTCTTTTTTGTTAGATAAATAATTTAAATAGAAATAAAGGAATTTATAAAGGAACAAGCAATTCCATAGGAAGGGAGTAAGTCAGTGACGGCGCTGCGAGAGGGGGAGGGGGACTAGAGTGTGTAAGCGCCTCTAAACAATGGGACCTACCTCCCTGGATGCCCCCCCTCCCCCTGAATCAGCTTGAAATCAAAATCATGGGATGGTATATACCAGTATGTACCGTTTATTTTGATAGTGGTGTAAGTCCATTTTCTATTGTTTCGAGAAAATGAATGATTGATGAAATGGTTTGCATATCTGTTAATTAAAAAATCTAGGCAAATTATATGAAGTCTGGCAATGTTTCTGCTGATTTATCAATATGTAATGTACGTTTCGACTGCTTATTCTGCAGTCGTTTTCAAGTACTATATACTGGCTATATACTATACTCTTGCTCAGACTCAAGAGAACTAACCTCTAAGGGGCAGATACGTGTATTTTACATACAACAACGTCAGCGCCATCTACAGTCATTCCTATGAAGTAAGGCCCCAAACTTCAGCGTAATCTACACTCATTTCCATGAAGTTAGACACAATCATCAAAACAAGTGTTTTTTGAATTTGATTTCTTAACATATATGGTAAAAATATTATTGTTAAATTATTCCAATAATATTTATAATACAATAATCAAACCTTATTATCTAATTAATAGTGTTCTCATTTAGTATGATATAATTAAAAACTCCCATAATAGTAATAATACAAACTACAAAAACTTTAATAAATGAAATAATTTAAATTATTACGTCAGCGTCATGCTCTAATCATTGATAAATCGTAATTTTTTTGCAGTGTGAATCCTTGTTAGAAGATTACGAACATATAATTGAGGATTGGTATTTCAAACGACAGGGTGAAATCAGTCTAAAAACTTATCTGTGCTCCAAAAGCGCACTTCAAGGTTCTGATGATTCCTGCTTAGAGGAAATTCCTGAATCAACAGACAAATTTAAAAAGAATAAAGGAGAAAAAAGAAAAACGGATTCAAAACCAAAAGAAGAGCTTTAATTTTTAAGAAAATTAATAATGAAAAATTTAAGGCCTGGTATGGATTTTATTTATTTTTTAATTTAATTATTTACCCCATATAAATTAAAAGCTAAAATGATTACAATAAATAAGATAAAAAGAAAATTCTGTTTTTTTTTTTTCAAATTTTCCAGACTAATGAATATTCTTCATCCATTCTTTAATTATTAAAATAAGACACTAGCAGGGCCGGATTTAAGAGAGGAAATTTTAACTAGTCAAATTTGTTTCAAATTATTATTATTATTAATTACATTACTCTCAAAACACTAGGCTTAATATAAACACTCTTCGAGTGAGAAAGAATAAGGACTTTAGGATTTATCATAGGACCAATCAACAAAAAAAAAATGACAAATAAAAATAAATAAATATTTTAACGAAGGTTATACAAAAATGTATAAAATTATTATTTATATATATATGTATATATATAAATATAGAAGCTATTATATTATTTGATTATAAATATTAGATTATTCACATAAAACTTGTTTTTTTTTTTTTATGGAAATGACAATTCTCTTTGATTGTTTTCAATGGCTATTTTTTTAGATTTTTTCATAATACATATATACAATAATAATAATAAATAAATAAAAATGACCAAAGAAAACTATATATATATACAGAAAGGTTGATAAGGATGCCTTTAGTATAGTATCAAATTATTTTTTCAAGACATGTTTTATCAAAGAAGAAATAAATAAATAGAAAATTGTTCGAATAGAAATAGAAATTATATATATAGAAAAAAGGCAAACTCTGAAGCTTAATGAAAATGAGTCGGAAAAATTTTAACATCTATTTATAGTAATAATATTTTATGTTTCTGATAAAACTATCGATATATTGATTATAAGTATTTTTTTTTTTTTTACATGATTTCCAAATTAAATTTTGGAATTAATTCGAATAACTTGGGGGAAAAAAAGAAATAGATTTTTATCATTTCCATAAAAGTATCTATAATAATAAAATAAATATTTTTTTTGACTTTTATTGAATAATTTTAAAATAATATGAAAAAAATTTAAACAATGAAGAAATAAAAATTAGAAAAAAAAGTCAGAAAGTCAAAAATGTCCTAGAAATGTTTTTATTATAAATAAAAGATGAAATGCAAAATTATTCCCACCTAACTTTTTTTTCTCATCTGATAATTTTTTAAATGATAGAGGCATTTTAGTGAATTAAATGAAACACGCACATCTTACCAGAGCATTGATATACATGTAACAATGGCAGGTGGTGGCAGCCAAGAAGGAGTGTCTCTAAATCAATGAAACTCCTAAAAATTCGCGACGTTTCGGTCCTAAATTACTCGACCATAATCAGGCAATCAGGAGTTGTCATATGTAAATGTATATTAATATGTTTATTCATATGTTGTAAATAATTTTTTAAATTATAATTTAAAAAATATATATATATACATATTACAAGTCCTGATTGCCTGATGATGGTCGAATAAATTTGGACCGAAACCTCGTGAATTTTATACAGGGTTATTAATGTGTTATATTATGTATTTTTTATGTAGGAAAGACTGATGATGAGAAAATAAAGTTTTCTCGAAACGTCTAGTTAATTGTAATAAAATCGGAGGCTTTATTTTTGGCTGCTCCTGCTTTCTTCCTTGTATATAAATCAACAACCACGTACTTCATTGGTTACCTCGTGAATTTTTTGGACATTCATTGATTTAGAGACACTCCTTCCTGGATGCCATTGTTCAAAAGTAGCAGTAGTAGTAGTATAGATTTTCTCTGAGTGTTACTATTTCTGAAGCGAAGTTTGCAATGAAACCTCACTACAATTAACATGTATATTTATAGTATGATTATTTTTATTTAATGGTAGTTCTTTTCAATTCAACTATTTTTTCCAAAGAGAGTGCAAATATATTTATTTTCCATCCAAAGTAGAAAAATAAATAATATTGCTAAGAGGCTGGGATGCGAGGAATTAGAAGTATGGAAACATAAAACGACCAGTTCCAATCCCACTAGCTGACATCTTTTTATTCGGCAAATACTTCGAAATTCGTAAGGATTCGCCGTGAGGATTGTGAAGGTCGGCTTTATTCACAAATGATGAAGTGTTGTAAGGCACGTAACTTTCTTCAAATTAAAGGAAATCACGTGGAGGAATTGGAACTGGTGGTTTTATTTCTCCATATTCTAAATACTATTGCACTTTTTCATTCGCGAATTAAAATAATAAAATAATTTGTTTTCCCAAAATATAAAACAAAGATAATTTGCTCTCTATGTATGCATGAACTCTGAATTGATATTTTATATGTATACTGTATTTGGTCTAGGTTTGTAGTTTGACCAATTTATAATAAAGTCCTCTCCGCGAAACGAGCTGGTTGTGAGTTCCAGCCTCAACGACCACTCCCCTGTCCAACACGAAGATCATGTCTGCATCTTGAATGGTGCTCAAGCGATGTGCTATTGTGATACACGTTCGGCCCTCCTTTGCCTTATCTAGAGCTTCTTGCACCACCTAAAATATAAATTAATCATAAATCATCTAATCTTTAATTTTTGCTGCTCCAGAAGTTGGCAACCAACAACCCTTCAAAAGTTTTTGTTCAGCCCGCAAGCAAAAACGAATTACGTTAAGGGGCTTCTGAGGGCACATTGAATTTTTAGTCCGAAACTACTGAGGCATATTTTTGTATGCGTTTTTTTAAAATGATTTGATTCGTGAGCATTTTACATAATAGAATGCTTTTTTTTTTAATCACGATTAATTAAATGCAAAAAACGTTCTATTATGAAAATTTTAATTTTTTTAAAATCTAAAAATGTAAAAATCATTATTATTTAACTTATAATAATTAAATGAAATGGCGACAAACAAAGTAAATAAGAGAAAGTAAAAATTTATTTATTTATTATAGAAAGATTTAAAAATTAACGGCCAAATGGTTCAGCATTCTTGCAAAAGATGGCAGGCTTGTCTAACAGCCGGCCATTATCAGATCACTTAAAAGCCTATATTTTTATGCTATATATATATTTTATTTATAAACTATTCATTATTAAAAGATCAACGAAAATCAAACAAATACATGAGAATAAATATATCCCTACCATCCTGACATCTGTTGGCATATTTTCTTAATAGTTGAGCTTTTTTTCTTAGTTTTTAAGACCCCTAACGCCATCTTATCGGAAAAACATATGCGATCAGCTTTGCGTTCTCAAGCCCCTTAAGGACCGGTTTCTTCATCCATTAAAGATCTCAATCTCTATTTTAATAAAATATTTATGCATGATATCTTCCCAAAATATTTAAATCAGACATGTCCTGATGATGTCATAATAACGAAATACACTTTCATTATTAAACATTTCTAAAATAAAATTTTTTCAAAAATATATATATCATGTCTAAAGTTTTTCTGAACTGATGCCCGAAAGGTTGGAATCCTCTAATCTAACCATGTTTTCCCTAATACAGCTGTTTTGATCTTTCTCGCATTTCTATTAAAAAAAAAAAGAATACCTTTTCGCTCTCTGCGTCCAAAGCGCTGGTGGCTTCATCAAGGAGAAGAATTTTCGGTTTCCTGACCAGAGCTCTTGCGATGGCCACACGTTGTTTCTGTCCACCTGATAATTGAGTTCCCTTTTCTCCCATCAAAGTATCGTAACCCTAAAGAGATATTTCGAAATGTATTTTACCATTATCATTGATTAATAATGAATATTGATTTTCTTACTAATTTTTACTTACAAGAGGTAGTTTGCTAATGAAATTATGAATATTGGATTTTTTAGCGACTTCGATGACTTCCTCCATAGAGACTTCGCGATCATTATCTCCGTATTGAATATTTTCTTTGAGAGTGCGGGCGAAGAGGACCGGTTCTTGGGAGACGAGACCCAATTGATGCCTCAGGTTGCGTTGTTTCACAGTCGAGATATCTTTTTCATCCAGATACTAAAAATAAATATATAAGTCGATGTTATTTAAAAAAAAAAGGTAAAATTTTTTTGTAAATAACCCCAAGCAAAAACTGAAATGACGTCACTGTGCAGTGGTATATATCATATATAAATATATATAATAAATAAATTATACTATCGTAACTTTACTTAGATTTCCAATTAAATCCCAATACAGAATTTTTGTCTAATTATTTTAAAAAGAATATAAATATTTATAAACTTTTTGTGAGCTTCCAGTAAACATTTTTAAAATTTTCGTCAAACCTAATATTTGATCTCATTGTACCTTCCTTAATATTATAGATTAATTCCAAAATTAACAATAATCCTAATCGCAGCCAATTTGTGACTTTAATAATAAATGAAAAATAATATCAATGTCTTATTATTATTACAAGTGGTAAAGCCCGCCAAAGGCTTGCCAGGGGCTGCGCCCTCAAACCCCTTTGTCGCCTTTGACGAGCAAATGCATCAAATTTATTCCTGCTCACTATTTGGAAAATTTTTCGAGCATTTGGAAAGTTTTAAATTTCCTTCTCTGACTCCGCTTCATCTCACTCTAACCAATCAGCGAGAGAGAGCGGTAAACAGGCACATAAAACGGAAGTGAGTGGCTAGCGCTTTATATATAGTAAAAATATAGTAATGATGATTATTATTATTTTTAATTTATATTTTCTTTTAGCACACTTCTCATTATTAATTCCAATTTTTGAGTTGAATGATGTTGAAATTGAAACTCGACAAGATTTATTATATTAACTAGCCGGTCCCTGGACCCTCCACCAGCTGGCTCGGGCCCGCCTGCGGCGAACCCTCGCCTTTTCTTAATTATAAAAAAAAATTATTACTATTCCAATCCGGTGCCTGCTTCAGGATTTGTTTACATTCATAAAATACATAAATGCAAAGAATACATAAATATTTCTCTTTACATTTTCTATGGGAGAAATCGTAACTTTAAGAATTATTAACTCAAAAACTTATAAGAATTTCGGGACCCGAGTATTTTTCTTGGGCTCTCCATAACGTCCTGTATAAGACTGCAAAATTTCGTTTCAAAATTTCAACGGGAAGTTGATCAAACAGAGCGTGACAGACGGACACTCCGCTATAGTATAGATATCTTTGATATTAAATATATAAATATATCAATTAAAAAAAGCTCCTTGTACTCACAATATGTCCGTTTTGGGGGTCATAGAATCGCTCTAACAATTGAATGCAAGTTGATTTCCCGCAGCCGGAGGAACCAACCAAAGCGACGGTTTTTCCATTAATTGCTCTTAAATTGAGACCGCGGAGAACCAAAGCCGTCGGCCTCGTCGGATAAATGAACTCAACATCCTTATACGTGACCTCTCCCTTTGACTGCAAATTTAATACTCAACAATAAATATTCATTTTAAACAAATTATAATTTATTAACTCATTACCCATTGTTCTTCTTCTAGTGCTGAGGGTGAATCTTGCACTAATGATTGTCTAGCAATTAGAGTGAGCATTTTTTTAGCAGCATCCAAACCCTTTTGCATGTTGGGTGCAAACGACATCGCATTAGCTAAAGACATCGTGCTCATGATTAACGCCTGGGACACTCTGGAAAAACATTCCACGTATTATTTAACATCAACTTTACTACTATCTAAATTCTATGAATGTAGGCTTACTTAAAGACATCCTCATAAAGGACACCCTGGTAAACGATTAGCTGTCCTCCGTACCAAATACAAGTGCCATAAGCAAAGAACATGATACTTCGAGCCAATCCATAATCTAAGCCTCGTCTCATGATGGTGAAGTTGCGACGCATTTTGCCATCTTCGAGTTGGGTGGTATAATTCTTAAGGAATGTACTTTCTCGATTTAAACTGGCCACAGTGCGAATGTTTGAAACGGCCTCAACAGCCACCTGACAACGGATTAATTGTTTATAGAACATTCAAGGCATTTGATAATAAACAATCAAGTTTAAAAAAAAGATTGTTTTTACATACTTTAGTACTTTTTTCGATACTGGATTGGTCCCCGACTCTCTTCTTTGAGTGTTGATTTCTTGCTTGGAAATAAAAGGAGAAAAACATGATGGGAATGAAGGCCATTGCAATCAAGCCCAAGTCCCATTTATAGTACATGGCCAGCCCAATCCCAAGCCCCAAGGTGGAGATTGATTGGAGAATCACTCCAACTCGTTGCCCAGTCGCCTGTAATCAGAACAATAGGAGACTTAAATAAATACACAATGAAGGATGTCCAAACGTTCAAAGAATTAAACAGTATTTGGAGCCATAGAATATTTACAAAAATTGAAAATCATAACTTTTTTATTTCTTGGCCATTAACGGACGAAGACCAAAATGTTAAAACTAGAGAAATATGAAAAAACCGGTAATGTTCCGTTCGAAACGGTACGTATGGTCACCCAAATAAAGAAGAAAGATGAAAATATAATAATTACCCCCTGAATGGCGGACGCATCTCCACTAAGACTGGCGCAGAGAGAGCCAACTCCATTCATTTCATCATCAAAATAAGAGACATCTTGGCGAAGCATGGCATCAAAAGCATCTCCTCGGAAGCGCATCGTCAACGCCTCACCTGCCACCCCAAATGTGTAAATCTGAAACCAATTTCATAATATGAGAGTTGTTGTAGAAATTATTATGTAGCTTGAGCCTTTTGAATTGATTCCAAAATAACTTCTTGTCTACAAAAAATAATGAAATGGAATTTGATGGCTGTCCATTTCTACTAGTTGATCTCAATACAAATGACCCAGTGGCGTCATTTGGGGGGGCATTTGCCCCTCCCCCCAAGGGGTCTGATTTTTATAAAATTTTATATTATTCTAAATTAAATACTCCAAAATACATCAACGAGTATACAAACTGTACAAAATTAAACAATTAATTAAATTAAATATGTTTTGGCCAAATTTGAGTACCCATTTGTAAGTAAATTTTAATAAAAAAAATGTTTGCCCCCCAAGAAAAAATTTGCCCCCCCCCCCCCAAGAAAAGTTGAAATGACGCGGCCCCTTTTTTTTTTTTTTGGGGGCCCCCCCCCCCCCCCCCCCTCCCCCCCTAACCCACTGAATAGACCAAGTTAAAAGCCAATTCTTTTTTTTTTAAGATTAAGAGCCATTCAATTATTATGTAATTTGTATGGTATTTGCTTACTTAAGCTGACAAGTGGGAGGAGTTAATAAGCTGATAAGTAAGCTATTGGAATTACAAAAAAGTCAAGCGATTTTTAACACCCCCCCCCCCCCCAATAACAAAAGGTTTAAAAATATTCCTTATATGTGCCCACATATATGATATGATTATGTAAGCTTTTTTGGGAGGGGAGGGGGTTTGATATTGCTGACTCTAAAACAGCCAAAAATCTGTATGTAAAACTTGACTCCCTGCAGGAAAATCTCTAGCGTCCAATAAATTTTAGTAAATTGAACAACGGTTATGAATATTTTGGTAGTTGAGCATGTTCATTTATTGATTTACTCGATTAATTAAATAAATATAATATCAGAAGTGATAAAAAGATTATAGAGGTTTACTAATAATTAAATATCAAGATAAAAAAAACTTTATTTTAGAGAGAGGCTACCTCTCCTCGAGACCCAGGCAGCCGACTTACATTTACACCAAATAAACAATAGAGATCAAAATACCTGTAGCAAGGTAGCAATTCCAATAACGACGCCGGCAATCACAAAATAAATGCATAACATGTTAGTTTCAGATTGGACTACTTCAGGATCATTATTAGAGAGCACCTAAAATATTCAAACGAGATTAGTCTATTAATATAATAAGAATTAATAATATTCTAGCAATAACATCTCCTCTCGACAGCTCAATGTTCATTTGTTTTCTGTTCGTCAGGATTGATTTATAGATAAAATAATTGAATGACGATGATTACCCCGAGGATGTTGCTGAAAAGGAGAGCGAAGATGGGCATGGAGACCCCCATGAGAACGGAGCAGATGCACCCAATTGTGATGTATGCCCATTCAGGTTTGTTTCTTTTGAGGAGAGCGATCATTCCCGGATTGCCTGCTGCCTTTTTAGCCTCCTCCTCGGTCTTGTGAAGTTTATCCTCGTATTCGGGCAAAATAACATCGTCGTCTTGATAGGATTTCGTACTGGAAACTTGACTTGTTCGCCGAAAATCTAAAAAACAATGCGATCTTATTAGTTTGGTTGGAATATTAAGGTTGCGAAACATTTTCTTTTTTTTTTCTTTGATGTCAAGAATAAGTCGCTTCTTTTGTATCTACGTCTTATACAAATAACCATAAATCAAGTATTTTCATTTAATAATAACTGTGAAAGCTTTAGCTTTCAAAGAAAATTATTATTATTTACCAAATTAAATAATTTAGGATATAAAAATAGGTTGTTTTAAAAAATAACAGATAAAATAATCCAATGAGAGACGTGACAAAACAAGATTTTTGATTGGCTAGAGCAGGCAGAATCTTAAGGCTAAGCGCCTAGGGAGGCAAAGCTGTTCGCATGGTTTTGCCTATAAGATGGAGTTAGGGGTCTTAAAAAGTTAGCCGAAAAGCCTTACTATTACAAAAATTTGACAACAGATGGCAGGATTATAGGGCTAGATTTTCGTTGATCTTTTAATAATGAATAGTTTATAAATAAATAATATATAGGCTTATAAGTGTTCTGATAATGCCGGCTGTTAGATAAGCTTGCCATCTTTTGCAAGAGTGCTGAACTATTTGGCCGTTAATTTTTAAATAAATAAATAAATTTTTTACTTTGTCGCCATTTCGTTATAAGTTGGATATTAATGTTTTTTACATTTTTAGATTAAAAAAAAAAAAATAAAATTTTCATAATATTGATAGAACGTTTTTTGCATTTCTATAATATAAATAGAAAAAAAATTTTTTTTAATTAATTGCAATTAAAAAAAAAGCATTCTATTAAGTAAAATGCTCAAGAATTTAAATCATTTTAAACAAAACCTCATAAAAAAAATTCTTTAAAATGCGTCAATAGTTTCAGACTAAAGATATGCCCTCCTGAAGCCCCTTAACGTGTAATAATATTTGCTTTATAAATCTATTTTATAGACAGCAACAAACCGAAATTTTGTTGTTCTTGTTCAGGTGTAAAAACAGTTTCCTCAGTATGAACCATTTGAGCTTTTACTAAATCACTATAGATTCCGTTTAGGGTCATCAAAGATTCATGGTTGCCTTCTTCGACTATCCTCCCTTCGGAGAATACTAGAATCCGATCTGCGTTTTTAATTGTAGAGAGTCGATGGGCTACAATTAGAGTGGTACGACCAACACTTGCCTAAAAGATTAATAAAAAAAATATCAATAAATAAAGAATATGTTAATTGGGTCATTTCGATGAATACCTTGTCGAGTGCGTGTTGGACTTTGGCCTCGCTGTTCGTGTCCAGAGCGCTGGTTGCTTCGTCCAAAAGAAGAATCGAAGGATTTCTGATGAGGGCCCTTGCAATTGCAATGCGTTGCTTTTGACCACCGGATAATTGAGTTCCTCGTTCCCCCACCATAGTGTCATAACCCTTTAAGTAAAATTATTAATATTATTTTTAATAAAATTTAAAGGAATAATACAAATATACCTTTGGTAATTTTGAAATAAAATCATGAGCATTGGCGGCCTTGGCTGCCTCGATTATTTCATCTTTAGTAGAATCCTCTCTTCCGAAACGAATGTTTTCTTCAATAGTCATTTGAAAAAGGACCGGTTCTTGACCAACGACGCCAATCTGAGCTCGGAGCCACGAAACGTTCAAATTTCTTAGATCATTGCCATCCAATTCAATCTGGAATAAAAATAATAATTTAGAAAAGAAAGAAAATTCAATGAACAGGCCAAATTGAAAATAAATTAGAAAATAATCAATTAGCAGATTAACGAATAGTAATATTTGAATTTCTAAATTTTATCCCTTTATCTCAAATATCTAAACCGATTAGTCTCCGATTTTCGAATAATGCAAAAATCGACCATCTTTTGACTTAAAACTGGTGACTGACATTTAACATTTTCGTTTTCTCAAAGAATCATCATCAGGCCTAGAATAGATAAAAATCATTTTTTACATGTAAACCTTATTGTTAAATACGTATCATCGTCATTACCTTTAATTTAAAATATTATTTTGTCAAATATATATCATCCTTACGATATATAAAGCCTCACTGACTTCCTTTGTGTATGTGCTTATTTACCACTCTCTCTCCCCCGCTGATTGGCCAGAGTCACAGGAAGTCGAGTCAGAGAGGGAAATTTAAAACTTTAAGTCAGAGAAGGAGTATATATATATATATACAAGGGGTCCGCAGGATTTTTTGCAGGGGGGGGCATGTCACTTCCAGATAAGTTTAAAAACTTACTTTAATATTAATAATGTTATACATCTTTTAGTATTTAAACTTTCTCACCCCAAGGTGATGTATACTGAGAAAGGTTTTTTTGTATTTTTTGTTTTATAGTTTTTTTTATCATTTTAATGTTCCAGGGGGGGCACCTGTGCCCCCGCGCATGTATATACGGTACTGTATATGTATAACATAATTTATTTAAAAATTTCGAAGACCAGAATAAGAAAATCAAAAGTAAACCTTCCAGCAATCAAAAAATACATTTGACTTTGGCTGTTTCCACTAAATAATTAAAATATTTCAGTTTTTAAGGGTTTTATAAAATAATTATACCCCCCCCCCCCCCCCTTTTTTAAATTTAAAAAAAAAAAAAAAATAAAAAAAAAATAAAAAGGAAAAAAAAATAATTAGTGGGGGCGGTTTTTCCCAACCCTTTTTCTTTCCTCACCTAAACCTTTTCTAATTTTTATGCTCCCACCTCCCCTTACCTATACATAATCTTTAAAATTCAAAAATTGAAATGTTCCCTATATGATAGGTTTTAAGAAGAAAAATTGTGGGGCGTGAGCCCCACGTTAGACCGGGGAGTTAATAAATTGATTAATTTTTTTATTTTTAAAAATATCTAAACGCACCGTTCCATCAAGCGGATCATAAAATCTTTGAATAAGCTGAATACAAGTGGATTTCCCACATCCTGATGGCCCAACTAAAGCAACCGTCTCTCCTCTACGAATTGTTAAGTCAAGTCCTTTAAGAATAGGAATTTCCGACCGAGAAGGATAAGAAAAGTGAACATTCTTAAAGAAAATATCTCCAAAAATGTTTGAGGGATGTACACCATCCTAAAAAAATATAATATTTTTTTATAATATATTTTAGAAAAAAAATTTTATTTAAAAAAAGATACATACCTCAGAAAATGGATTGATTTGTGATTTTCTTTCAATAATAAAAAATATCTTGGCAGCAGCGCCTTTGGCGATACCAAATATTTCTATAAGAGGGGAGGCCATACCAAAATTCATAGAGCCCATCATTACACCAAAAAAGACCGAAACCATCGTTCCGGCGTCATAAGTAATTTCGTCTTCAGGTAAATCTCTTTCTTCCAGCACCAAAGTGACTCCATACCAAAAGGCGAGAGCGTAACTGGCATAAATGAAAAACCAGAGCAACCCAAAACCTAAGCCAGAAAAGAGACCTCTTTTCACGTTGTTCTTATAGGCGAAGATTAGATTTTTTCGGTACCTATAATAAATAATAAAAATGAAAAATAATACTTTTTTTTCATGATTTATGTGTTATTAATTGATTACCTTTCTGATTCCTTCATATTTCCATTAAAGGAAAAAACTGTTCTGATTGAACTAAGTGTTTCCTCAGCGATGGATCCTGCTTTACCGTAGGCTTCAAGTTCTTTTCTCGATAATTTAGTTGTTACCACTGAAACTATTCCAACGCTTATAATAATAACAGGAAAGGATGAAAGGCAAACCAACGCAAGTTTCCAGCCCTTGACCAAAGCCATGATGAGAGAGCCGAGAAAGGACCCTATGAAATGGACAAACATGGTCACCTTCTCACCAATTCCATCTTCGAGTTTGCTCACGTCTCTAAAAAATAAATACAAAAAAAATTAATGTAAAAAAAAAAACAAGTGACAAAATCAAAGTAAGTTCTTAAACTTACTCTGCCATTCTGCTGGCAAGATCTCCAGTTTGGCTGACATCATACCAGCTGATGTCTTGACTCAATACGGACCGAAAATACAATCTTCTTATTCTACGCATCTGAAAAATAAATAATTTTGAAAAATACTGAAGAAAAAACAAAAATGAAAAATGTTTTTTACCTGAATATCAGCAATCATATTGAATATATTGATAGATAGAACTGAACAAATTAGCATAGCTGCACCGAGACCGACATTTTGCATTGTGAATGTAAATATTGCATCTAAAAAATGGTCCACCATCTCTTGGGGAGGGATCATCAACGGCGTAATATTATCACTATCCGATCTGAAATGGAATTAAAACAGTTTTGAGAATGCCATCTTGTAACTATAATTTCTCTATTCTGATACAGATCTCTGTATATCAAAATGTTGATTACAAATAGATCTTTTACAGCCCCAATGGACCAAAATTTTAATATTTTTTATACAGGGTTTCTAAAAGGACTTTACAACTTTGAAATTCATATAAATTTGCTCAGAGAACCTACAGTGATGATTATACTGTCCATTTGTAGGGAAACACTCCAAGTTTTATCTTGCGTAATTCGCTAGTGCCGAACTGTCACAAGCACTAACGGCAATTGCCTTCACTGGAGTCGAGCGTACTAGCTGTGTGTTTTGGTTTGAAGAATTAAAGTCTTATAAATTTATTTAAAGAACCTCCAGAGCTGATTTTAGTGTTGTTAAAAGGGGAACACTTCAAGTTTTTTTTTTTACCTCGAACTAAAGAGTTAGGGAAGAGATTGACTACCGATGGGATGTGTGCAGGATAACCAACCGAAGCATCTTTAGTTTGGGATAAAAAAAACTTGATCTGTTAGCTTTTAAATAACACTAAAACCAGATCTGTAGCATCTTTGATTAAATTAATATGATTATGATTCTTGAAAGCAAAATACACAGCTAGCACGCTCGTGTTCAGTGGAAGCCATCTTTAACGCTCAACTGTTGCTAGTGATGTCGCGATTTAGCACTAGCGAACTAGACGAGTGTGTTTTTCTACAAATTGACTCTACAATCATCTCTGAAGGTCCTCTGAATAACACTATACTATAAATTTTATATAGACTACACTGTAAAAAAAAATATGAATTTTCAATCATTTTTCATATACTTCGGTGATTTAATATTAATATACCCAGGATATGAAATAAAATTAATATAAAAGTTTATGAACCAATTACCAACTTTTAAACTTATCTTTTTCTTTGTGTGCCGCCAAATTTTGAAATCGTTAAAAGTGCACTGCGCGACAAGTTGAGAATCACTAGTCTAAACGTTCTCAAATAACTCGACTACCTCAAGGAATTTTTATTAATATTATTTTACATGGGCGTAGCCAGGGGGGGCAGGGGGGCCGTTGCCCCCCCCCCTTGGTCCTAAAAATTAAAAAAAAACAAGCAAATATATATTTTTCCCATTGGGAATTTCTTTTTAACACCCCAATCCACTACATTAATTTAATTTTTTTTTTATTTAAATAAATAATTAATAATCTATGTATATATTAATTGCAAACCCCCCCCTCTCGCCCTAACGAGGGGTTGGCCCCCCCCCCCTAACAAGAAGTCTGGCTACGCCCATGTTATTTTATAATTATTTTAAGGAAACTTGAAATTATTCTTTTAAAATTTATTTCACAAATCTAAATTTATTAAATTCTGGTTTGAAATTCGCGCTCTAAACTATTTAAATATTTATGAAGTATATTACAATCATACTAACTAAATCATTTTTATAAAGTAATTCAACTAAATAGTTATAAAAATTAAAATTAAAATTAACAATCTTTACCAAAATAATTAATTTTAAAATATACAAGAAATTTGTTTAGGTTGGCTACAAATTGAATTTTCTCATATATGTTTATGAATATTCATAAACAGTTTATGAAGAGTTCCTATACTTGTATAGGAAGTTTTCTGGAAGTTTTTTTACAGTGTATTTATTTCATTTTATACTTCTTTTATATATTACTAGCCGCGGCGCCCGCCTTCGGCAAACAGAGCGTGACAGACGGACATTAGCGAATTATATAAATAGATAATATCTCGTCCATTGCGAGGGTTCCTTCAGAAATACCACAAGACAGAAGGCTAATTTTCTTTTCTCACCGTGAAGAAGTGAGTGAAGGATGAAAAGGAGCGAACAAATAATCCGGCACTCTTGATTCAGGTATAAAATAAAAATGCTTTGAAGTAGATGGAGAAGCGGTCGAGTTAGCTGGAGACTTCATGTCTACTACATATCCAAACTTAACCATTTCCTTGGTTAAATCACCAAAAAATAAAGCGTTCAGTGGAGCTACAGATGCTGTGCATAATGAAAGAAGAATTCCGATGAAGAGAAGAAATAATTCGCCTTTTGTCGCGTAACGAAACTAAAAAATAAAAATCATAGAAATAATTAAAAAATTAATAATATTATCCGCTCAGTTCGTCTCCAGCACTCTGTATAAATAAGAAATTCTCTTTCCATAATCATGTGCCTGGAAATTTTATTTTCTCGTTTCAGATTTTTTACTTTTTTTTCTAATAAACATAACTGTTACTTTTTTAACTCTAATATACCTCCACTTACCTTGAAAAAAATTTCATTTACAATTCATACGATTTTTCATTTAAAAAATTGTAATTTTCTCATTCCCCTTAAAGATTAGATGTAGGCCTTAAGACAACGCAAGAGCCTTGATGATATGCAACCTTATAACCTTACTAGATTTGATTTTCTTTGAGTTGCCTATCTTTTAGGGGCCTATTTCTGAATCTCGTCTTGACCGGCCGTTTCTTGAAAATTTTGTATCCTTATAGAGTCTATTAGTAAGAGAGTTTGAGAAAATATTTATTCGGGAGATTTTTTTGAAACTTAAAAATTTTCCTATTGAAAAATACTGGATTTTTTTTCTATTTTCAAAAAACTTGAGCCTCTCTTCCCTCTGGTTACTTGGTATTTATTTGCTGACCCGATTAATTTCCTCACTAATAAGAATGCAAAATTTCACATTTCAAAATTTCAACAGACGGATGAACAGGGTAAAAATACTCTTAAAAAATTGCAAAGGCTGTGGTATAATAAATTAATGAAAGATTTTTCAAAACTCCTCATAAATTTGGCTGACTCAACTTGTCCATGTTGCAGTTAACGCCTATATTTTAATGGACTTTTTAATTGTTGAACTTTGATATTATAAGTACTTTTATCAAAAAGGAATTTTTAAAATATTTCTTAATATTTTTGTCATTTCTATCACAAAACAATTCATTAAATAAATTTAATATTAACGGGTCGTCCACATATTACCTAACGATTTAGGTGGGGGAAGGGGCCAAGGGCGGATACAAGGGGGGGGTAAAGTGGGTAATTACCCCCCTGAGATTTGAAAAAAAATGTATTTTTAATGTAAAATTTTAAAAATTAATACTTAAAAATTTGATTTGTATTTATATTCTGGCAAACAAGTACAGAATGCGCCTTTAAATTACCGAAATTAAGAAAAAATAGTGTGCTGTGCGACCAGTCACTCCAGATTACCCCCCCCCCCCGAAGAAACACCTCTGGATCCGCCACTGGAAGGGGCCTGGACAAAACGTTACTAATTGTGACATGGAGGACGCGGGGGTTTCTCTATGTGTGATGTAACAATTCAATTCAAAGTTGAATTTATACAATTTTTTGAAAAAAAAAAACAAGTCGAATGATTGAATTTTGTATAAAAAATTTTTCGGAGGGGGGGGGGTAGTTCTATGTTGTGACATAATATTTGTTTGTACTGTGACATGGGGGGGGGGATTAGAAAAAAGGCGTTACATAATATGTGGACGACCCCTAAAACTATTTCAACAATAAATAATTCACATACCAATTGATAAAATTTTATTTCGGGATATTCCTCTTTTTTTTCTTCTTTTTCCGAACCATCGCTGAAAAAAAAAAAAACAAGATTTAAATCTAAGTATTTTTATGTAAAAAACAAACTTAAAAGAATTTTGAAGACTAGCAACGAAGAGAGGAGTCAACGATCAAAGCGGTTCCCTCTCTCTAAGCAAATTTGCCAAAAGAAATTTCAAATGAAATCATTGAGACCAAAGAAGAAGAAAATTTCTTTGCTTACCCATCGCTTTTATTTTCGATTTCTTCGTCTGAGAGTCTTTTCAGTTTGGTGATATCCAACTCGAGGGGATCATCTTTGCTGGAGATTTCATTTCCATTTGGCTGATTTGATATTTTTAAATCTTTCTTCATTTTTTAGTCTTATCTAAAATTCTAAAAAAAAAAAAGTTATTATAATATAATCTATGGAAATTTAATCTTTTTTTGAATCATCTTGAAATTATCTTTAATATTTATTTTATTTGAGATTAGATAATATATTTTTTTATTACTATCATCTCCCTTTTTGTATTCAAAATATTAATTGAAACGAATCGTTAATATTTGAATTGAAAACATCAAAAAGAAAAATTCATATTTTTTACATAGAAAAAATGCGATTTTTTTTCAAATTAGCAAAATTTTTAACTTTTTTTTATTATATAACAATAACGGTGCTGAATTTGCAATCGAAAATTTTGTCGCTTTTTTATGACTCTCAAAGATGCTAAAGATCTCTCTCTAAGAGAACGATATCGCATGAATCAATCAGAGATATCACAGCCTTGACATATAAGTGGTCTAGAATGAGGAAAAAATTTAGACAATTACATCTATTTTGTGCATGTTTATCCTTTTTGTTTATTTGTTAAGTCAAAATAATTAGAATGTTATCGTTATCATTGGTCCAGATCGAAGACATACTTAAACTCTATTCGTTAGAGCGCTGGGACGAACAAGATGCCCCTGCTAATAAATAAAGAGCACGCAGGTCAGCAAATTAAATAGCATGCCTAAATTTTTTTTTTTTTTTTTTAATTTTCTAAATTGTTCGCTCACTCTAAATACTTTTATTATATTAAGTCCACACAGAGAGAATTGTCTATCAATTTGTGATATTAATGGGAGGGGGGGGGGGGGGTGAGAATAAATCTTCGGGGTCCCCGGCACTTGAGCAAATTTAAACTTAAATTTCTAATTAAAAATCTGGTATGAGTCGCGCCCTTTTTTACCCCCCTTCACCCCCCCCTTGTACCCCCTTGGCCGCACCTGATTTTTTTGTATCGACTTTCGAACTCCTCAGCTGTAAACTTTGGTATTCGAAAAAATGCTCGATAACTCGAATCCTTTTCGGAACAAGAGTGGGAGAGAACGTTCTAAAATTCGAATTAGGCCACTTACTGTAATCTCATACATATTTTAAAAAATACGTATATTATCAACTCTTAATTTTGCAATAATTCGAATTTTTCTTGAAGATCCTTGGATTTCGAATTAACGAAAGTCGACTGTATTTAGTTTCTGGCAATATATTAGAATTGAAGGTGGAATTTCCAAGGAATTAGCGAATGAACCCCCCCCCCCCGGTAGCGATGGTACACGATATTTAAAATCTATAGGCCTATATAATGCCTAAATGGCCCCAGCAGCCGAGAGAGCATCTTTATAAAAATTATATATCCTGTGTAGTTGATTCTAATATAGGAGTTTCCAAGGCGTTTGATCACAAATGACCAGGGCCGCCGAGAGCCTATTAATACGAACCCACTCCCCCGGCACCCCCTCTTATAAAATAAGTCTATTTTGCTTATTAGTGGAATCTTTGATATTTTTTATAATAAAAAATAAAAGAATTTCTTCAAGATTCCCTGAACATTAAGATATCCCTATTAAGTAAAATAATTAGCGCTGCACCTTCTCCTTCTTAAAGTTTTATTATTAAAAAAAAAGTTAAAATCTTAAATTTGAATATGTGCGCTTCAGAGGTAAAAAAATTTTAAAATGCCCCCCCCCCCCCCCCTAAAGAAAAATTTTAATGAAATGAAATTTTCAAATATTATTTTTTTATTGAAACGTTTAGAGTAGGAGCGAGCAATCTTCAGAGGCTAATTCTCTCTGCCCCCCTCCTGGGCCCCGTCTTTGTAGCTTTTGAATATTAATATCCGATTTTTTTATTTAATTTTACCCTTACGGATACAGAAGCTGGTCAGAATGTTGAATTATATTAATCGATGGCTACCGGGGGACATTCGACGCGCTCAGCCAATCTTTAAATGTTTATATATCAATATAAGAGCAAATTTGTTTTTATTTTTCACCCGTCCTTAACTCAAGAGTTATAGCAAATTAAGGTTTCTTACCTTTAGATGCCCTGTAGAAAAAAGAAACACTTTCGAAATGCATAAATGATTTACCGGCATATACTACGTTAATACTTTCAACTAAAAGCTTAATATGGCCTAGCTGGGCATTTATATGCATTAAGAAAGAGGGGGAGAGAGATAAACATTTATCCCCTATTAGAAGACAAAAATTTTGCATGATCATTTTACCTCCTTATGAGAACAAGATAAATATGATAACAAAATATAAAAAAAAATATATATTGTTATATATATATGGATTTTTTATAAATGAGTAATACCAAATCATATTTCAGAATAATTTCTTAAATATTCTAGATAAGCCTATCTGTCTATTAGAGAAGGAATCTATTTTTTTTTTTATTTACCTTAAATATCTTATTTTGAGGGAAATGGTTTAAAATTCGGGTTGAGCCGGCGAGAACCAATCAATTTCTGAAATTATTAAATTAATATTAGATAGTAATAAATAATAACCAGAAGTAAGAGAAAATAGTAATACTGTAGTAGAAACAAGACAATTTACTAGTGTCAGTTTGCATCTAAAATAAATAAATGCCCGATACACATTTTGTACGACTGACTAGCTAAACGTATCTTTAGCATGCAAAATTGCACATCGGGTAGGAGTCTAAATGCCTAAAACAGTGGCGTCATTTGGGGGGGGGGGGGGGGCAAAATGTTTGCCCCCCCCCAAGAAAAAGTTGAAATGACGCCACTGGCCTAAAAAGACCTTAAATAAAAAATAAATTTTAATCGACAGACGACATATCCTTGTAGTAAGTTTTTCTAACTATTTTTAGCTGGCCAAAAATAAATTTTTATCTGAAAATTCTGTGGCGCTCTCTTCTTCTAATTTATTTCCTGCTTGAATTTTTCCTTATGGGCCAATAGAAAATTATTTGGAACAAAACATCCAAGTAACTTCCTGTTTTTTTTTTCCCCATCTTGGTCTGTTTCAAGAAATTATTCTGAGGCCTGACTGTCCAAGCATCCCCCCCCCCCACCCTTTCCCATTAATATGTAAGTACGAGTTCCAAAATCTACAATCTAGGAAAAACATGTAATTTACATACAATAATAATAATCAGAAATGGAGTAAATTTTTTTCTATTACATCTTTGGGATGTTACATAATATTCGGTCCATTTTTTTTCTCCACAGACATGGCTGATTGATAGATAGCAAATACCATTTGACTAGTGATGTAATTAACATTTACAGAATCTTGACACTTAGGCTGAACGCACGCCAATTGAGCAAAACGCTCTTGGACAAAACGTTTTGCTCAATGCCAACGCACACCGATTAGGCAAAATGTTTTGCCATTGAACAAAATGTTTTGCCATTGGACACATTGTTTTGCCAAAACCCAATTGGAGCATGATTCGACATCATTGAACAAAATGTTTTGCCATTGTGCTTTTTGCTCAATCGGTGTGGGTTGGCATTTTTATTTACTAAATGGCAGAACATTTTGTCCAATGCCAACGCACAACGATTGATGAGTTGAATTGCTTAGATGCTTAGGCCTACTAAAATGCTCGAAAAAACAAAACGTGAATTATCTTAACAAACATGTTTATTTCGTCAAAAAATTATTAACAATGAGAAAAAAAAATTATTGATTAATTATTACATTATAATTAGGAATGAATTCCTTTAGTCAATTTTTCGCTCGGAGTAATTATTGACATTAAATTAAAATAATTAATTAGTAAAATCTCCGAACAACGATCATTGGCAAAACATTTTGTTCAATGATGTCGAATCATGCTCAATTGTGTTTTGCCTCCTCGGTGTGCGTTGACCCATAGAAAAAAATTGAAAAAAACAGTTTTAGGCATGATTAGTCGAAAACGTTTTTGCTCAATTGGTGTGCGTTCAGCCTTAATTGAATGAAAAAAAGAGATGAAAAGGCTTTGTTACAACAGGCTTCTGGACATGTCGGTTTTTCAAAACCCCGCGCTATCATAAACCCATCCTTGAGTTTGAAGGTAAATAATTGTAAAAAGAAAAAAAGATTTCTATATACAACTTGAGTCTCGGGAAAAGGCTTCTCTCCTCTCTTAATTTAAACTCATCTTTTATGGAAAAATCGAATCACCTCGCAGGGCTCTTGAAAGACTCGACATGTCGGTAGCAACGCGGACAAAAAAAATAAGAATCTTACCTGAATATCGAAAGCAAAGGTGTCTATTAGAGGTTCATGGATTCATTGATCTATTAGTACTGACTGTTCTATTTTTATTGATACTATACTCTGGCAGCCTTTGATAAGCTGATAACTTTTTATTAAGATTATAAAAATTGACATTGGATCAACGGCATTTTGTGTTTTCTTGAAGTTTTCACCAAAAAGTAATTGTTACATCATTTTTGATTATATAACTAAAAGTGAAATTGTGAAATATTGTGAAATGTGAAAAATTGTGAACTTCATAGATATTTCACAATATTTCACAATTTTCATTTTCTTTATATTCAACATATAAATTAATAAAAGAAATAATGTAACAATTCAAATTGAAAAAAAAGAACGGGAGCCTTCCCGGGAACAGCAGCCAGGTTAAATAAAAAGCTTTATATTTTGTTGCCGACGTTTCGGGTGCTAGCAGCACTCATCCTCAGGGCAAGCAAAATTGACAAAATTTAGTACAGGTTATGCCGTACTGAAAATTAATTTCATGTTTATACATGTATTCATTAGTTCGTAGCCCCCATTGATGGTATATGTACCTGGTATAACAATAAAACTTATCACAAAACGTTACAGGGGCGGATTAAAGGGGGCGGTGGGGGTGATCGCCCCCCCCCCCCGAGTAAAAATTCATAAAGTTATAAAAACTAGTAATCTAAAGAAATTATGATTTCCGCTCTTTAATTTCAATTGAATTTATTACCAATTAATGTAAATAAATAGGAAAGGGGTCTAAATGGCCATAGATGCCGACAAAGTCCTTAAAAAAAAAAAAAAAAATAATCCACTCTCCCCCCGACAAAATTGCATTAATCCGCCCCTGAAACGTTATGACTGACACCGCATCTAAATAGCAAATCTCTCCTTTTTCCAATTTGAATATCTACAGCCATTCAACTCAAGAAATTCTGTAACCATTCATATTTGTAGAAAAATTATAAATATCCGGGAGTTCCCAATTCATTTTTGAAAAGTCTTTTTCAGCATCTGAGCTCATTCAGAAACTGTCCTTATTTTTCTAAGTTAATTGGCAGCCAGAAAGAGAGACAATATATACCATCTATTGCAATAGTATTGAGACTAAAGCCCGGTAGTTAGGCAGCCCAAATGGCAGCTGGTCTGTGTGAGAAAGCTTTAGTGTGCGTGCGTTTAGACCTCGTCCCTATTTACTAGTATTTCAATTGATTGATATCCAATTCAATTGACAAGTGAGATAAAATTTGTTCGTATTGGACGGGAATCTTTGATTTTTGGCACCAATAGCTGATCCCTCTTCCTTTGATCAAAAGTAGGGATGAGCAGGATCGCGATCTTTTTGGATTTAAATCCCAAGGCCCGATCCAGGTTGTTGAAGATCTTGAATCTGATTTGGTTCACGATCCAAATCAAAAGGGGGATAGATTTAAGGATTTGGATTGAAATCATTTTTTGCTCTCTGGATCTAGGATCTCCTTTTCGAAGGATTAGCCATCTTGGATTTTTGATTGTCAATCCTTTCAAAATTATTGCATTTTAATAAATAAATCCTTTTGATTGTTTAAGATTAGTGCCTATTATTTTCATCCAAATGCCTAAAAATTTGAAAATTCGACCGAAGAACTAGATTTTAATTCGGCAACTTCATTAGAAACTCTATCGAATTTGCGGATCAAAAGAGTGATCCTTGTTCTAAATCGGATCGCCCGAGCTTGCCGGTTCAGATTGCAGATACTTTAGCAGCAGCCAGATCGGATTAGTGGAACGAATCGTCCGAAATTCCCGGATCTGGGGATCGAGTCGCTAATCCTTTTCAAAGGATATTCTACATCCCTGGTCAAGGGCAACTTTATCCTTATAATAATAAATTAGTAAGGGATGGGGGGAGGAGCGAATCTATTTATGGAGCTTTATTAAAAAGTTGGGGGGGGAGCGGCAAATTTGACATCTGCCCAGTGCCACAAAGATCTATTTAAAGAATTGTTTGGATCAGGGGCGTACATAGAAATTTTTTTCGGGGGGGGGGGAGGGGGGGCCTGAACTCAAAAATTTTTCTGCGGAAAAATTTTTTTTAAGAAACTAAATTTTTTTCACACAAAATTTTTTGCGGAACCAAAATTTTCCATCCTGCGGAAAAATTTGTTACGCTGATGTCTGTATATCTCTATATAAGTATATGTGTTTGGGAAATTTCATGGGGGGGGGGGGGGCCGGGCTCCCTCGCCCCCCCCTTATATACGCCCCTGGTTTGGGTCTTAAGAATATCCTGCAGAGTAGATTTCCATTTGTTTATGAAAAAATATAAATAAAAGTCCGAAGTAGCCTATATAAGTTAATAAATAATATTATTACATTTGTTCTTCTAAGCATAAGATAAAAAGATGATGTAAATTAAGTAGTCTACATGTTATAATGCTTTTGTTAGAGAAAAATTGATTCTTTATCTAAAAAAAAAAAAAAAAAAAAAACACTTTAAAAAGATCCAAGTCATTAAACCGAATAAAATTTGATAGAGTTAGATTAGTGGATTATAATATATTCTCATTTTTATCACAAAATGAAAGATAAATTTTTGCAATTTTTGCTTAGATTAAATAAATTAATATTGGAATAGACGTAAATAATAATTTACTATTTCCAAAAGGGATATCTTCTTTTTTTTTTAATTATTCTAATTGATTCAAATTTGATGAAATTTTCTTATCTGTAATCTGATGTAATGTTATTAGGATATTAGAATATTACCGAATGTTGGACGGGGGGGGGGTAGCATTTTTATTTCAAAAGATCCCACTGTCAAATCAAAGCTGAAGAAAGATTCATCATTAAGACTTCAAATTTGATAAGCCAAAAGCAATTTGCCATAAAAGGCAAAGCAACGGAGATCAGCATTTTGATTCAGGAATATGATTCAACGGATAGTCAGAAAAACTATTTCTTCTAAAAATAAAACAATTGATGAAATCATTGAGTTTAACATTTCTATTCAAGAGTCACCTGGTGTGACTAACCACACATTACTCTAATATCTGTCACATTAATTAATTTATTTGTTTGTTTATTGACCTCCTACCGGCTGACAGGAAGATCGAGATTGAAGGCACGAGTGTAAAAAAATTTTGGCCCCACTACAAATAAACATACAAGTTTATTAAAAAAATTTTGTTTTGTTAAAATATCGTTGTTTATTGAAAGAGTTAATCGATTTTATTAAAATAAAGTCGTTTTATCTCTAAGAGATTGTCATGAGCTTAAATTTAGAATTTAATATCGATTATAAACACCGATCATGTATTAAAATACTTGAAAGCTATAACAAATTTTGTTGCTTTTAAATAAAAATATTTTTGAAAAGGATTCGTATTATAATATTCATTATCAAATCCTGGTAATTTCTCAGCAATTATTATAATTGAAAAGATAAGTGTTTATAAACATAGGCGCCGGAACTGGGGGGGGGGCAAGGGTACATTTCCCCCCTGGCATCCTATAGGGGGGGGCAGAGGGGGGCAAAATTTCTTCTTTTATTTCATTTATTTTTAAAAATGATATATTTTTACTTTTGAAAAATAAAATCTTCTAAATTAAAAAAAATTAAAAGTGTAAGAAATTCATTTTTTTCCAAATTTTTGATAAAATCACTAGCAAATTTTTTAAAATTTTAATTTTATTAAAATTGTGATTTTATTTAAAATTTCTAAAGCTTTATAGTAGATTTGTTTTTGTTTTATTCTATTTGAACATATTAAATAATTTTAATTTTCTAAAAAAAATTTTTTGCCCCCCCCCCTGATTCAAATTCGTTCCGGCGCCCCTGTTTATAAACGTATCCTTAAAAGTAGATTTAACTAAACATGTCCTGAATAAGTGCATCGTTAAAAAACTGTTTAAGCTATTGTTTTAATGAAAATTAAAATTATTAATTTTTATAAAAGTCTACCACTTGTGAAAATATATAAATGAATTAGGAAAACAAATTTAAACTACCAAAAAATTAAGATATTGGTACAAAATACAATTTTTTATTAATTCCATAGCGTTGAATAACAATCAAATGTGCTTTTGTTTTCAAGACGGGAAAATATATCCAATTAAACGGGATATATTTTTACATCTGGAATGACCAACAGTTTACTACAAGAGTGTTATCGATTTCTACCAATAATAATAATAAACAATAAATACATTCTGGGCATTAATTATTGGCAATATCTTTGTATTGTTTAAATTTCAAACAACAATCTCATTAATTATTGAAATTCAAACAATGTTTCGATATTATCTTAATGGATCATATATATATCATGAACTTTTAAATATATATTTTATATACAGTTAAATTTGTATTCAAAGTTAAATAAAATCGAAGGAATAAGCATGTCTATCACACAATGAAATTTGAATATTTAATTAAATAAAATTGATATGTATGCACCAAGTAAATGTTTAAACATATTTTTTTATAAACAATAGTGTATTCAGGCAGTGAAGAGCATGCGCACGAAATCTTCAATTGAAAAGAGAATGAAATTTCATCTTTAAATAGAATTTTTATATCAAAACAAATTATTATCTTTAAATTAGAAGAAAATATTAGTCTGATGTAACCAGTTATATATTGAAGTTATATATATACTGATATAAACCCAAGATCTTAATCTTTGAATTTTAAAAATGGTTTTATCATAAAATGGAAAGGTTTGTGTGTGCCTAAATGGAAGGCACCAGTAGTAGTCATCCCAAATTGTCTAATGGATATTCAGGGACGCAGGGCCTCGGAGGTGTCTCTTAATGCGCTCCTACACCCTCCTTCCTCCACCAAAAAAATTTAATTTTCAATTTGATTATTTGTATATGTATACAGGGGCGGCGCGTCCGCTAGGCGAACTAGGCGGCCGCCTAGGGCGGCAACCTGGAGAGGGGCGGCAGAAAGGAAAAAAAAATTTTGGTTCCACAAGCGGCACCCGAAAAAAATTTGGTTCCGCGGGGGGCAAAAATTTTGCGTCTCTAAAAAAAAGGTAAAAATTGTTCCGGACGGGAAAAAATTTTGGTTCCGCTCAAAAGAAAATGTTCCGCAGGCGGCACACGGGAAAAATTTTGGTTCCGCGGGCGGCAAAAATTTTGAGTCTCTAAAAAAGAGGTAAAAAAAATTTTTCGGACGGGAAGAAAATTTTGGTTCCGCGCAAGAGAAAATGTTCCGCAGGCGGCACACGGGAAAAAATTGGTTCCGCGAAAAAAAAAAAAAATTTCGCAGAAAAATTTTTGAGATCAGGGAAAATTTTAAGGAGGGGGCGGCAAATTAAATTTTTAAAGTTTTTTTTTTGGGGGGGGGGCGCAAAAAAATATCTTGCCTAGGGCGGCAGAATAGCTTGCGCCGGCCCTGTATGTATATGTATATATTTTAGAAATATTTCATATTTTTATGAAATTTTTCCCTTTGAGGGTGCCCAAGCAAAGTTCTCATCAAATCTCGAGCTGTGCAATATTTACACGAACCCCCCTCCCCCCCCCGGGTATTTTCTAAAGTAGTTAAGATCACCTATGAAAACAAATAAATTTTTCTTAAGATCAAAGCTCAAAGAGGCCGGCCATTATTCGGATATTTGTACTTCACTTTGGAAAAGTTTACATTTTATATTGTAATAAAAATGAAATCGCATTTTCAGAAAGATATTCATTTTTGATGCAACGGCGGATCCAGAGGAGCTTTTTTTTTGGGGGGGGGGTAATTAGTGTGACTGGTCGCACAACACACTACTTTCTCTTACTTTCGGTAATTTAAAGTTGCATTCTGTACTTGTTTACCAGATTGATTCAAATCAAATTTTGAAGTATTAATTTTTAAAATTTTATATTAAAAATGAAATTTAATTTAAGAAAAATACTTTTCTCAAATCTCTGTGGGTAATTACCCCCCTTACCCCCCTCCCCTCTTGTATCTGCCCTTGTTTTGATGTTACAATCAGAACTGCGATACTCAGTTCTAAAAGAACTTTAAAAAGCACTCACTAAAGTACTTCTAGTACTTTGTCTAAAGTACTTTTAAATTAGTGGTACGGCTGAAATATCCAGTCCATTTTTTTTAAGTACTTATATTCGAAATTTCCAGTACTTTTTCTAAAAAAAAAAATGATACTGGATCCTGGGAGTAAAAAATATATTCTAAGTACTGGATACTTAAGTAGTCTATTGAAAAACACTTGCAACACCTTTGGTTACAATAAAGGAGACTCTGGCAAGCCCTATATTATGAGATTTTTAAACCTGAATACGCCATTATTTAAAATAAATAGTGTAATAATATAAATAATTAAAGAGAATGCAATTATGTTTATATACAATGTTCTTTTTTGTTTTTTAAATACATTGACTATTATTAAATTTCATTTTCAGGAAGATTCTGATATGAAGAACAAAATGTTCTTCATTTTTTATTTTTTCTAAAATAATAATAACATAGTGTGATTTTAAATTTAGACAAATATATCAATACAAGAAAGATTTATAATATACGGTATATTGAAAAATCAATTGGGGTATTTTACGTATTTGCCAATTCGGTCCTCATCCAGAACACAAGGGACCTTAATAGGTATTTTGGTCGCTAAACCTCTAAACCTAGACATGAATACGAAGATTTTATATGAATTTATGAAAAATTATTTTTAAGTAGAGATTTGAAAAATAATCGATTTAATATTAAGATAAAAATTAATTATCAGGCCCATTTAGATATAGTTAGTTGCTCTTGCTCTCTGTACTTGAGTAAATCAGCGAAATATTTTAAATATTGTGGAAATATCTTAATGATGATTATATGTAAATATAAGGTGATTCAAAATGTTTTTCTCCCTACGTGATTGTTGAGAATGCTAACAACAATCGGGTTGGGTGGCCCAGATGAAGAAGGCTGTTGAGCGCCCACCAAAAGCCAACGATAAAATGTATTTTCAAATATAAATATATATTAAATGGGTTAAATCAAATAAATGGCCTCATAGCATGACTTTTTTTTATATAAAAAAAAAAAAAAACAATGCCATCTTTAGTATATAAGAATCGCAAACTGAGAACTCAAAGCAAATTTTCAGTGATTTAGTTCTCAACCCAAGTGAGACGTTGAATTTGTTTCTATTATCGCTGTCAATCAATGAATGACTCATTTGCCATTTGCACTTTATCCTTGATATAATTGCTCACTACCTTGAAGCGTGCCAGGCCAAATTAAATTTCAATCTCTAATATCAATCACATTTGAACACAACAAGCTTTGATTGAGTTGTCTTCATTCTGATCAAATTTTTTTTTCCACCTTTCATCGAAAAAAACACAAATGGTCAGAAGTCTGACTTGCAAATGATGCATCGATGCATATCTACTTTTTCCAACAATCTATCAATAGACAGGCCTACTATTAAAATCGAATTTATAATCCTTTTAGTAATTTTGCAAGTAGAGCAGATTTTAATTAAATTTTATTGTTAAATAATTCCCCTATAAATATGAATTAAACATCCAGCCATTAAATTATAGGCTGCAATTATTAATGTGGTACAAAATAGAAATTTGACTCGATGATTGTTGAATTTCTGAAAAATGAAAAAAAAAATAACTTTCATCAAAATTATGAGAACTCGTTAATTAACAATAGTCTATATAATATTTTATAAAGATCGAAATAATTTTTTAAATAAATCAACATTAATCAATTAAACTTTATATTTTATTATTTTTAATTTTTACCCAATTGGCTGCTAAAAAAGTCCGCTTGTTTTAGGGATCAGAGGTTCGCTTCCTGTGCTAAACGATGAAAATTTTTCTAAATTAATAATAAATTGGACATCAAATAGTGTAGAAAAAAATTTGTGCGGAGTCACCCCCCCCCCCCCCCCCTCCCCCCCTCCCCTAAATCGACTCAAATGCCGAAAAAGATTAAATAAAAAACTGTTTTTTTTTAAGAATTGATGTTTGAAGCACAGAGTTGAGTTTGAATTTCCGCCCTGCCCTCTCGGCGGCCTAGGAATAATCTTTTTCATTTGTTTTTAACAATTCCTCCGGGATAGAACCAATGGAGAGAGTGATATTTTTAATTTTGCCTCTTTTTAAGGAGATTTGGGAGCAAGATTCTGGAGAAAGCGGTCATCTTGGGATCTTGGGAGGTCAGTGCTGAATATCACCAAATAAACACCTCCTTCTCGGGTTTTTATTTTCGGAACAATTGTTGAAATGTATTATTAGTTCTAAGATTCAAATTATAGTATAATTGGGCAGCCAGAGGAAAATCTTATTTTGTGCGCCAGTACAGGACAAACTGTGTCTTGATTTCGGATCAATTGACATAATGATAGCAATAATGAATATTTCAAGATTCTCTCTTCTTTTTTACAGAAAGAAGAGAAATTTTATAATTTTAATTTACGTTTGGAGGTTGAATTCAAAAAAAAATAATAATAATGTGTTTATTAAGGCTTTTGTGGTTTGTATTATTATGGGAGTTTTTAATTATAGACCACATTTTGTATTAGTTATTTATTAAAAATATAAATACCGTACAACGAATTTCGACTGCTTATTCTGCAGTCGTTTTCAAGTACTGCGCACGTGCTTCGACTCAAGTGAACTAACCTCTAAGGGTATATAAAATGTAAGTAACGGTTCCTGAGAGGTTAGTTCACTTGAGTCGGAGCAAGTGCACAGTACTTGAAAACGACTGCAGAATAAGCAATCGAAATGTTGTGCAGTATTTATATTTTTTAATAAATAATTAATAACAAAACGTGGTCTATAATTAAAAACTCCATAATAATAAAATAAATAAAAATCTAGAGAAAAAAGAATAGAAAGTCTTAAAAATAGTCCGATTATTGCTATAATTATGTTAATTGACCTTAATGAAAAAAGAGTAAGTCCAATTCGTTTGTTGGTTTAGAAAACTCCTCTAGTAGCCCTTTATTTTAAATAAATCCTCTCGCATCTCTTGTCTTTGAGACAAGAACCTTATCACAATACAAGAGGTAATTAACATAAAAGTATATTTTTAAGATTATCATGAAATGTTAAATTCACGTGTTTAGAGATATAAATAAATTCTTTCTATTTCAATTTTATCAATAGATAAAAGATTTTTTTCATTAATATGGGAACTTGTATAATTGAGAAAATGAATTATTTGTAGATTTTATATTAATATTAATCTTACATATAATACTGTGCTTAAGATATTTCAACAAAACAAAAAAATTCTTATTAATTAAAATGAAAAGCTGTTAAAATTTTTATAATAAATATTTAATTCACAATGTTTTAGAGATATAATTATTTACATTGAAAATAACATCCAATTTTAAGTTGTATTATTTTACAACCACAGTTGTTATTGCACGGAATAATACAACATAAATTTAGGAAAGGTGTCGGGAGCGGAGGGATTCTTCAGGTAAATTATTTATATACATTCGGTGGAGAAAAAGAGAGGGAAAATTGAAAACGTAAAACATCACTAGTTTTATTCATTACCTGAAGAAGACAGAAATGTTTTTAAAATGTGATATAAATTTCATCTCCACTACTTTTCATTTTAATTCTATATAAAAGAGCTTTTATTTTAGTCATTCATTATTCTATATATTGAAATTAAAGGCCTGATAATTAAACAAAAAAAATTTTTTATTATGAATATCCCTGAAAGAAATAACATTTTACAATTTTAATGATGAAAAAAATGACTTTAAAGTCATTTTAGAAATGAATGAAATTTGTGGAATTCTAAAACGTGGAAGAATAGATTTGTTTTATCGTTTTTAAAGATATGATTCATTTGGTACTTTTCATTCTCATTTGTATAATATTTTTGCACTCACTGTCTTCTTCGTCTTCTTCTTCTTCATGATAATATATATATATTATATATATATTTAATAGTAATAGATATATAAAATATCAGCCTCACAAGACTATGAGTAAATTAATAAATCATACAAATTACATATATACATATAATTTATATATATATATATATGCATATATATATATCATATATATATATATAATCACTGTTCATACATCTAATATAGAATTATCAGGATTTCACCGTCCATTTTATTAATAATAATGTATATAGTTAAGAAATAATTTTCAATGTTTGTCTTAGTTTTCATAAGAGAGCACTGTAAGCCTGCCCGAGTATATTTCGACTGGAGTAACATACACACAAATTCGTACACTCATAAGAAAAAGTAAGGATAAAATTTGCCCACAAATAAATATAGAAAAAAAATTAAAAAAATAACACTGATTCAATATATATGTATATAAATATATAAAAACATTATATATTTATATAATTATAACAAACCATTTTGGCACTATATTTTGTTCAGTCCAAGCAAAAAGCGAGCAAAAATAAATAATAAAAAGATTTTTGTTTGGGTTTTTGGTATCTTAGAGATCAAACAAATATCAAAGTATGCTCAGCAATAAAAATAATAATAATTATAATAATACTTAACATATGTGTAAATATATATAAATGTATATGGGGTAAAACAAAAATCATATATTATTACTAGAATGTTAGAATAAAAATTAAATGCATTAAATAAAAAAAAAATTTCAAAATTGATGGTCCAAAACCAACAAAGAAAATCACAATCAAAAACAAAATGGATAATGTGCTAAGAATGTAAAAACAAAAAAAAGTAATATTGAATATATTTATAAATATAAATATAAAAAAAAAAAAATCATAAATAAATAGTACATTCATTCTAGACACAGACATCCATTTCGAATCTAGCTGCTGATTTTATTAAATATTCTTCAATATTTTTTCTTTTTTTTACTTTTTGTTCTTTTTACTTTTTCATTTTGATGCTGTTATTAATATTTTTGTTGGAAAAAGCCGCGCGAACTGGTCGCTTCACGCAAATGACAACCCTCTCCAGAATAAAAAAAAAAAGTTTATAAACAAAATAAAAAAAAAAAGGTTTTTAAGCCCCTTTTCACTTTATTAGGAGATTCTTGGAAATAAATTTTTTTTTAATTATATAAATATATGCTATAGAATATTAACAATCAATATTTTTATTTACCAGAAAAAATAGTATTTTTTGCGCCAGCGCTTTTTTTTCTATTTAAAAAAATAAAATAATATATTTGAATAGATTCTAGTTATATGTATTGTAGATAGTTTTTTAATTTCTTCACTCTTATAATAATAATTAATTTTTTAAAGTTTGAATGAAGGGCTCCTTGTTTTTGAAAAGGAACTTAATCAGATCCGTTCCAAGAGTAGACTCATTTGGATTATTTAAAATGTTCAAATCCATGAGCAGTTCTTTTAAGTTAAAAAAAATTGCTTTTGGTCATTTAAAATAATTTTAAATTAGTCTACTCTTGGAAGAGAGCTATAGAAAGTAAAATATTCATGAGAATGAAATAAAATATTTTTCATGGGTAAATCACTAATATTTATCACGGATGTGTTTATTGGTTTGTATTATTATTATTATGGGAGTTTGTAATTATAGACCACATTTTGTATTAATTATTTATTAAAAATATAAATACTGAACAATGTTTCGCCTGATTATTCTGCAGTCGTTTTCAAGTACTGTGTACTTGTTCCTGCTCAAGTGAACCAACCTCTAAGGAAAATTATGCATAAAATGCACGCAGCGGCTCCCTCAGAGGTTAGTTCACTTTAGTCGGAGCACGTGCACAGTAACCTACATGAAAACGACTGCAGAATAAACTGTCGAAAAGTTGTACAGTATTTATATTTTTAATAAATAATTAATACAAATTGAGGTCTATAATTAAAATTCCCATAATCACTAAATTTTTTTCCTAAATGAATAATAAAATCCTACTTTCGTTTAAAATTCATAAAAACACAATTTCATTTCAATTAAGGGTAATGTTTGAATTTTAAAAAATTTAAAAAAACTCAGTTCTTGATTTAGTATTAAAACGACGATCACCTGTTTATTCAAATTATAATAAAACTTAAAATCAAAATATTTTTTATCCATATTCGGTCAGAATATATAGATAAAAATTTTATTATTGTACGAATTTTTATTGCTTTTTATCATATAAAATTATTAGTTTGAAAAAAGATTGAAAAGAAGGGTATTCGCCTCGCCTACTGTACTTTGCAAATCCAAAAAATTATGGTATCTGATTGATATTTCATTAATCATTTCTCATGACTATTTTAAATTTTCAAATAAAAAAAAAAAAATCTGATAATAAGTTATAATAGAAAAGAAAAAAATAAACAAATAAAAGTATTAGGAGAAACTAATTTACTCAATTTGAATGAATACTTTTGAGATTTCATGTGGATTAATTTTTTTAAAATAAATTTCATCCTCATTAGTGATAATATTATCTATATTTTTAAAATAAATTAAAATATTTAATTTATTTTATATTTTTCATGGAAAAACTAAAATAAAAAATGACGAAGAAGTCCAGAATCAGTTAAAAAAAACGTCGAAATCTTTGAAATTTTCAAAATAAATAGATCCACAAATATTCTGAATATCTTTAAATTAGTTTCTGATTAAGAAAATTAAGATCAAATAAACATAAGTAACAAATAAAATAAGATGAATGAATGAATGGAAATGAGGTGATTTTTTTTTTTGAATGAGTTGAGAAAGGAGAGAGACGGTTCAGACTTGCCAATAGAAAAAGCTCAAGGGTGTGGATGTGTGTTCCGGCGAGGGTAGTGATTGCGTGGATGCGCCCCGTTCTCGCACTAGACTCAGAGAACTACGTCGGGCAGGGGAGGCGAGCACTAGGGCCGAGGCTCGTGGACAATCTTCCTTTCCTTATAATAAATTTCTTCACTTTCTTTGTCACAAAGGAGTAAGATTACACCGCCGAAGAGGAAAATAGCTGCGCCCCAGCCGACGCCGTACGCCCAACCGAATTCCCATACTGTGCGGTTACCTAAAAACAAACAAATAAGTAAGGTGTTTATTAAAGCTTTTGCGGTTTAAATTATTATTATTAGGCGAATTTTTAATTATAGACCACATTTTGTATTAATTATTTATTAAAAATATAAATACTGAACAATGTTTCGCCTGCTTATTCTACAGTCGTTTTTAAGTACTGCCCCCCCCTTGCTACGACTCAAGAGAACTAACCTCTAAGGGACCTTTACGTGCATTTGCACGGACTCTTCACTTGAGTGAGGTGTACATTTCTTGAAAATGACTGCAGAATAAGCAGTCCAAACCTTGTACAATATTTTATATTTTTAATAAATAATTAATACAAAACAAGTATATACTCATTTCAGTAAAATACAAAAAAAAGGGAAAAAATTTGTGAACAATTTAATAAATTATATTTTTACTCCTTTCAGTAAAATATAGGCAGTAACATGGGCGGTTCCAGGGGCAAGGAAGGGCAGCCAAACTTGAAATAAAAATAAAAAAAATATAAATAAAAAACTTAAAAATTCATGCCTTCTGTGAGAAAACTACGAGTGACACTATCCCCTATCTCCAGTTAGTTTGTGGCATTTAATAAAATAATATTCCCTCAACAAAATATCAAAAAAAATGTGATACTAGTCTTGTTGGGTAATCTTTTCCTGTAGCAGTAGTTGAATGCTAAGACCTGTTTGTTGGATGGTTGCATTTCAAGGAAGGAACACAATTCTGTATAACAGGGGGATACATGGCTAAAGTGTAGATTTTGAAGAAAGAAAAACAAGAAGAAAATGCATTCTTTTTGTTTTTCTTTCTTCAACGTAGACAATTCTCTTGCAAGAGGCCTAATATGATCTTATTATCTATTATTGGTTTACAAAGAGTTTCGTGATCACATCATTGTTTCAGTCTAGAAGAGGATTCAACTGAAAAAATGCAGTAATATAAATTTACTATACATTCTTTTTTTTCTCATCTCTGTCTTTTTCAATACAATTGTTTGACAAAATTTTTATATAGTAGTAGTTACTATACGCAATTTTATAGCTATGATGTTATTATATTCATAAGAGGGTAGAAAATTTATTTATTTGATCCACACAGCTGACGTTTCGGTTCCGAGTTTGAACTATCTTCAGAGCTGGCGTAAAGTCATTATGAAAGTGAATTTCATGCATGAATGAAATTCATTTATGTATCAGGTCATCGCATACTGTGTATATTTTTATTATATTAAGGTTTGGTTCAACAATGTATGAAATCCACTGTGATCCTTTCATAATGACTTTTCGCTAGCTCTGAAGGTGGTTCAAACTCGGAACCGAAACGTCAGCTGTGTGAATTAAATAAATAAAGAAAAAACTTTAGCTGCGTCTCTCATTTTTCTACCCTCTGTAATTTTACTATAATAGTATATGTATGCGAAAAAGCGAATCGAGATCCTTCTCTGAAATGCGACTGTCTAACAGTACCGTCTCAGCATCCAACTATTTTCCACTGGGGCAAGAAAAAAATTAATAAAAATTGAATTTCTCTATCAATTATCGCTAAAATAATGACAAAAAAAAAATCAGTAAAAAAAATTTCAAAATTTTAACCCTATTTTGAATTTGTTTCAATCGTATATTGGACCAAGTGACTCCTGTATTCTCTAATCTTTTTAGATTTTTAATTAAAATTGATAATAACCTGCTGCAAGTTCTTTGGCAAAGCAAACGGGATAGATGACAAGTGCAACGAGTATCGCGATGAGTGCAATGACCATAGTACAAACAGCTGCCCTGTAGAACTTGTACTTGGTACGATGGTCGTTGCTTCGTAATCCCAAGCCAGCGAGAAGAGTTGCCACGAGGTCAGCCAACAATGCAATCACACAAAGAGCCGCCGCTGCGTTGATGTATGCTGGAACAAAACAAGTTTATAATCATTATGGGGGGTTTTAAATATGGAACACATTTTATATTAATTATTTATTAAAAATATAAATACTGTACAACGTTTCGACTGCTTATTTTGCAGTTGTTTTCAAGTACTGTGCACTTGCTCCGACTCAAGTGAACTGATATAATCTAATAATTTTTATCCATTCAATTTCATTTCCGTATACTTGTAGGGGGCAAGTAGTGAGTAAGAAAATTTTTAAAATAGGGGGTATTTTTTAAAATTTTCTTATTGTTACTTTTAATTAATCATTTTGAAAAATAATCTGCAGTTGCCACATTAGAATAGACCTAGATTATCATTTATCTGGAAGTTGAAGCTTTTATAGTTTTTCAAAACAATTATGTGAGAAAATTGCAAGATCTCCCATCCGATGAATATCATTACATATTGCTGCCTAATGTAAAATATATATTCTTTTTTTGACACTTATTGGGCTTTGAAGATGGTCTCAATCGAGACCGAAACGTCGGTCCAATAAAATATTATTAAAAAAGATTTGGCTGCCAGTCTCTGCATTTGCACCCCTTCCTTGATAGAACTCAACAGCCTCAAATACAATATTGGCTTTTATTATTAATTAAAAACTCATTATTTCTGCTATAAATGCTTTATTTATTCTGTGGCTTTCTTCAGGTTTGATTCAGATACAAGATAGAGATGTATATTATGAAATCTGAAATCTCTAGAAGAGAGACTTTTATGATTGTATATCTGAAGAAGACCATAAATTGCGTGACCGAAACTTTGTATCGTATAAAATTTAGCCGAAACAATGAATATTTACTATAGGCTTTCATTGCCCTTGCTTTATATCCCGTATACTCTTTGTTTGGGAATGGCATTTAAAATCAAAGATGTTAAAAAAAATGAGAGTTCAGGGCGACCCAACTTTTGCTTGATAAAGTCGAATGAGGGCAAAGAAAGACTGGATAGTTAAAAAAGATGAAAGATTAGTCGCCATACATGGGATCTATAAAATATTAATATAAGTAGCTTTCTCGGTGATGCAGAAAGGATTATGGTAGAAAAAAGAACGTTTCTAAAATTAAGACAAGGATGTAGGAAAAAATTAAAAGATGAATTTATTTTAGTTTATTTTATCGCAATATTTCAAAGGCTCTTCTGCTTCAGAAGAATCGCATATAGGCCTACACCCTGCGAACATTTTAATTATAGCATACAACAAACCATCTCATATCGATTACTCAGGAAAACATTTTTAAATTTTTTTTGTTTTTCCTAAATCCTTGCCGAAAATAGAGTGACTTTTCTCTAAGATTTTCTTGTTATAATGAAAAATGTTACCTGCATCTCGAGCTTTATAACATCCGGGGGCATCTTGTGTATTAAAAGGAAGAGGCATCGGAGCTCCTTCGGCGATGCAGTGGATGAAGAGACCTTGTCGCCAGCCGACAGCCATCAGCCAATCCGTCGAGGCGAGGGCCATGACCATCAATGCAATCACAATCAGGCCACAGATGAATGCGATCACCTGCACAAAAATCACCAAACGTTACTTAATATGATATCATTTAATTAAACATAATTGCACAAATAATAGTTAAAAAATTGCATTGATATATATATATATTAAGATTATTAGAGAAAATGAGAATGTTGTATACGACATAAAATGAGTCTATTTTTTGTCGGCGTTTCGAGTGCCGATCGCACTCTTCATCAGGACAAAAATGATGTCTAAGCCCTTGATTGTCTTGATGAAGAGTGTGATCGGCACTCGAAACGTCGACAAAATATAGACTCATATTTTATTTTTCGCCTTGGCTGCCGTATACCACATCCTCATACCATAATATCCAGCCATCAATAAACAACTAGTTATTAGAGGAAAGTTTAGCAATTTTTGTTACATTGTGAATACATACGACGTATTTTTATTAATGCTTTCAAATGCACATAATCAATATTATTATATAAAGTGCGTGCTGTCAAATATAAAACAAACTAGCTGTGCAGCCCGCCTTTGGGTAATTTTCATAAATGGGAACCTTTTGGGTCATCATTTATTGGATCCTTGGGGCTTTCGATTTCACATTTTCAGCCTAGCATTGTAATTATTTAGAATAAAAGAAACATGAATTATAGATGATGAGATATAGACTGTTTAATATAAAAAAAAATCATCTATAATTCATGTTTCTTTTATTCCAAATAATTACAATCGACGATGGCTTAATGATCTGAAAACAACGTAATTGATAACCCCAAGAATAAATAAATAAATTAATTAAAAACATATAATCAATCAAGTGATTTTTATGGAAATGATCCCGCTGATTATAAAAATTTCCAAACGCGTAAGGTTCGGAAAATAAAGAATAAATATGATTTAATAAAAAGTTCCACATGGTTTCCATTCAGAGTTAGGGGATTTGGATTCATTTGAGAGATGTTCTAAATTACTTCTTCCGGAGGTGGACAACAACCTCAATGAGAAGAGGGGGGAGGGAGTGTACTAGTTAAATGAGCGCTTTCAATAAAAATGTATTTATATAAAGAAAACTAAATCTAGCAAAATCTATTTCAGCCATTGGAATAACACCTATATATACGAATAGAATTTTTCAGGGGGGGGGGCGAACTCATTTTTAAATATCCCCCTCCTCCATACACAAAAATATTTTTTAAATATCATATACCGGAACCCCGTGGGCCCCGGGCTGTCTCAAAGACAACTTTTCATTAAATTTTCTTTTTTTTCTCTAAATTTTTCCGTTTTCACCTGAGCCCCTAATTGTTTTTATTATATCAATAAATATGATAATATCAGTACTTACGTACTCCGGTTTTTACTTAAATTTAATTGTATGAAAAAATTGACCGATACGAGTAGGTATCGATACCGAGTACCAGGTAAGTATCGATGATACGGTATCGAGTAAAAGGAAATCCCTATTCGAGTAAATATTATTTAATTTAGCTAAAACTTTGGAATTTTCATTTTCTAGACATATTGAACCACCCTACCATGCACCTGGTATATTTACTATTTATCGATTTTTTCTATAGTAAAATTATTTATGTTTCAAGGATAAATTAAGGATTCATTCATTTGAGGGGTCCTTCACTACTCGGATGTGAGGGCATAGGGATTTGCCCAGTGTGGCTGTGGGAGTATTAAAACAGAATTGAGGCCCGTGGGTGGAGACCGCGGTCCCCTCCTCACAGTCTTGGGTCCAGGGACTCGAGTCCCGTCACTCCAAGGCTGTGGGGCATCGGATCAAAATCAAGCCCCGGGAATGTGAGTCTGAGTAGGATAAACGCGTACTAGCCCACACCCCTCATGAATTTACCAAGGGGCTAGCCTGCGTTTTCAGACTGTGACGGCATATGCACGGGGACATAGCTATCCAGTGATACTTGCGAGCTAACCATTAGGTGTGAGCAGAGGGGATCCTGTGGCCAGGGGAATTACTCTGCTCACCCTTGGCTTGGGTATGGGGACAGAGTTTTTTAAAGCTTATCTTAGGATATCGCGCATCATCCATCCATGTTAGCCGAAGCAGCCATCGCAAAGTGTTAAAATTTTAGAATGGGAGATGTGAATACTTCACTACCTCGAGCTTGACCTCTGAATTGGTGTACTTCAAGCCAATGTTTTCAGTGAATGTTTGCTTCCGGAAAATACTGACAAAAATAAAAAAATCTTTGTTTTTCATTTGGCTGTCATGCACCGTCAAAATTCTTAATTTAGATTATAGAATGAGTAATAATGATTCAGAGAGTCTTTCAAGTTGATGTAGAGGGAAAAAAGACGAAACTTCTCCGTCATTTATCAGTTGTTAATATCCCCATGTGTAAATAAGATGAATGTTGAAATTATCACTTATCTATGAATAAGAAGGATGAGACATTTGAACAGAACAAGGATGTGAGAGACAGACAGCAAGAGATGATTTGCTCTCTACATGAGTGATGGCCACTTCCCCTCAGCGAAATTCAATATTTATAAAAAGTAAAGCAGCCCATGGGCTGAAGCATAGAGGTAGAGATCTCGCCTCTTATTCTAAGGGTCAGGGTTCGCTTTTCATACTAAGGATATCAAGGGCGAGGGGGGGGGTAAAGGGGGCAATTACCCCCCCCCCCGAGAATTGAAAAAAATTTATTTTTAATGCAAAATTTTAAAAATTAATACTTAAAAATTTGATAATTAAGAAAAAATTGTGTGCTGTGCGACCAGTCACACCAGATTACCCCCCCCCCCCGGATCTGCCCTTGCGATATATTGACTTTCGGTTCATTGTGGATCATAGGTAAAGCATTAGCTTCTAATGTTAAGTCAGGAATCGGATCCCGTCTTAGGCGAAAAAAAAATTAAAAAGACATTAAACAAATTAAAAAAAAAAACACAATAGCGATGAAGTCTAAATAATCTCACAGTTAGTTGCCAAAAAAAGGTGTAAAAAATGTATTTTTTGTTTTTTTATTCAACATAAAAATTAAAAACAAAATTTCCCTGCAGAATATGAATGATTCGAATAAAAAATGTTGGTAAATAATTTTCTTTTTAGAGAGCCTACCTTATAAATATTTACTCTGCGAGCATAGATCATTTTCTCTATTTAAAAGATCCCGCGAACTCAATAACAAATGTCCGAGTCGTTATTGAAAAACTAAAATAATTGAGTTCTTCCACCTGGCAGATTTTATTAGCTACGAACTAAAATTCCAGTCACCTCAATTCTATTTTTTTCATGTTTTCATGTTACATAATCTTGTGTATTTACTCTTATTATTTAGATTAATAATTCCGTGAGTTATGATGGATTTATATATAGGCACAAAGATATATAAAGAACAAAAAATTTTCCATTTAGAGTTTAAAAAAAAAAGGACTGAATTTTTACCACGACACATCCAAGTATGCGGATCTCCAACACGATGTTGAGTTTTTTTTAAATTTGTTTAAGGTCTTTTTCCGGCAACGGAGGCCATTTAGACCCCGTCATGATATTCCGAGTTAAAACTAAATAAAAAAAACATCCTTGGGCCGATACCTCTACGTAAATAACTTAACATCGCGTTTATAGATATTTCCTCATTTGAAGGGAAAATTATTACTTTATTGACCCCTAAGTCTCGAGTAAATCAAAATTAATTTTAGGATTTTCCCCATACCACATCCCAAAATTATAAAAGCTTATTTAACAAATGTTTATGTTTATTTGTTGGTGGGCCAAACGGTCCATGTTCCCCGGGAATCGAACCCAGGATGTCCAGCATTTCCGGGGCATCTGTGTGTCAACAACCCTGTATGAATTTTCTGCGCTTATATAATATGAACCCTTCATAAAGACAAAGTCTGCTTGAGACCCGAACCCTTCTTTAATAACAGACATAAACCTGTCAATCATTTGAAAGTCAAATGGGATAGAAAACTAATTAGAACTACTTTTATTTTGATTGATTGAAAAGGATTATAAATACTTAATTATAAAAAAATATCCTAGTTTTATAAATAGAATGAAATTTTTATTGTTTCTTCAAAGAATTTTTGAAAAATCTTTCAAATAAATATCTATAGCATTCTTTTATAATTAAAAATTTGCAATGATTTTCATTAGGAAATTACATGTTCTAGATCATAAGAGAGAAATTTAAAGAAACCTTTTTGAAAGGTTGATAACCCGGCGTCACACAACAAACCTATTTTTAGAATGGATTTTTAGATAACCCAATTTCAAAAGTTTTAAGAAAAAATACTTTTATAGGTCTAAAATGCCAAAATCAAATCAAATAAATTCTGTACAATTCGCCAGAATGCAATTGGGTGCCCGGGAAAGGAGATCGGGGCGTTATCATACGCATATGTTCTATTTAGAGCGCGAAATCGATTTAGAAAAACAAATTTGCAACCACGCCTATTTTCCATCACTCTATCCACTAATTAATTTTTCATATCTAATCTTTTAAATATTTGCTTTGTATTAAGGGATTTATACAAAGAGCAATTAATTTTCTTTTATCCCTCAAGTAATAGACTATAAGCAGGTTTGGCATTGCGCCAATCACTGACAAGATGCACGAATGGCGTCTCCGCTGGTTTGGACATGTCGTACACCAAGAGAGTAGTGGTGTGGCGAGGATGGCGTACGATATGGGGTTCCCCGGACGACAACGATGAGGAGCACCTAGGATGACTTGACTTCTCCGGGTCAGAAGAGATATGACCGAGCTTGGCCTGTCGGAGACAACAGCTTTGGATAGGATGAATTGGAGAGGCAGAGTGAGGACCGCCGACCCCGCACCGCGGGAATAATCAGGCGAGGAAAGAAGAAGAATTGAGTTCCCAGAGAATGGAAGCAAAGATGCTTTGAAAGGATTAGACCATAAATGGTAACCTACTGAGAGAATCACCCTCTAATTGGACTTTCTTTTTAAATATCAATATAACTAAGATTATATGAAAGGCCACACATGGAAAGTGATTTTTTTTAAAGAAATATCTATAATTCTAGGAATATAATTGAAAAAAGTTGAAATCGAGAGATAGGAAATACAATTAAGTTCTATACTTTGGGTTGCGTTTGTATGTTTTTTTTTTTAAATATTTTTTTTCCCCCCCACCCCCCCCCCCTAACCGGCCCTGTGTGTATATGTGGGCACTCTAAGGATCAATCAGTTTTCTAATTGGCCCTACAGAACATATAAATACTTCACAACCAAGGAGTTTAGAATCTCTATTTCCAATTAAAAACTAACATCTTTAAATATAGATGAATGGAATGGAGATAGCCAAGGAAAAGTAAAATACAAATTTATACCGTCGACGTTCCGAGCGCTCGTCACGATCTTCCTCGGGACCGTCTAACAATTGTTACAGACGTGGTAATTAGATTATTTGACGTCATTACTACCATCTGTAACAATTGACACTTAGACTGTCCCGAGGAAGAGCGTAACGAGCGCTCGAAACGTCGAGGGTATACATTTTCCTTGGCTGACTCCATTCCATTTATCTATATTTAATACTCACAGTCAGGATAATAATTAAAATCTTTAAAAAACAAAATAAATAAAAACGAAAGTAAATAAAAAGAAAGTAAAAGGAAATCTGGAGGGGAGGGGGAGCCCTTTTTATTTATTTTATTTTTTATTTCCTTTAAAGATCCATTTATCATACTAATATACAAAACGCTAGCCACTGACTTCCGTTTTATGTTCCTGTTTACCACTCTCTCTGCTGATTGGGTAGAGTGAGAGGAAGCGGAATCAGAGAGGGAAATTTAAAATTTAAAAATTTTGCGGCGAGCAATTGCAAAATTTCCAAACAGTAAGCAAGAATAAATTTGATGCATTTGTTCACGGGGGTCCAGCAAGCGCAGACCCCTGGCAAGTGGTAAAGCCCGCCGAAGGCGGTGTTTGAATATATCATTATTTAAAATATAATGATCATTAAGAGATTTTAATAAAACAATGCGCCGCCGCCTTCGGTGGGTTTCGCCGTTTCTACCCAGGAAGGATTCGCCACCTTGACTCTCTTGTTTTGGTTACGAACCTCACACAAATGTCAAACTTGGGCCCATCTGAGGCTGACCTTCTCTTTTCCTTTCCTTAAACCCTATAGACTATAATATCCTCCCCAATCTTTGGGAGAAATCATAACTTCAACAATTAATAATTCAGAAAGTTATGGGCAATTGTGAAACGAAAATAAATTTTTTTGAGCATATAAAAATATAATTTCAACGGACAGGCGGATATTAGTGAATTAAATATATAAAGTTGTTATTTTTATAATTGTTATTATTCGTTTTTAATAATGTTATCAAGTAAAATAATCAATTTCCTATGGTGTGTCCATTTTCCTCTTTTAGCATATATAAATTTAAAATCAGCCATGTAAAATAATTTAGCTTTGATTAAATTTTTTTTTTTTTTTTTTAATCTATTTTCGAATATCGATGTTAGATTCCAATTTATCTGGAGTAGGAAGAGAGAGAGGCGAATGCGTCATCGAATCCCAGGCTTCATTAAGGCCCTTAGCAACCGATGGGGATGAACTCATTGGAAACGATGACTAACGGAAACCTAAAAGACGAAAATAAAACCCGAGTGTCCGGAGTCAGGAAATATTATCAAATAAAAGAACGCTCGCTATATATATTAAAGAAATATAAACAATTTTAAAAAGTGAAATTTATTATAGTGAAATTTTCATAGTTCTTATAGAAGAAAAGAAGGGGAAGAGAGATGGAGATATTTTAGTAGTATTGGCATAGGAGATAGAGAGAGAGAAAGGGAGAGAGAGAGCGTTGAGGGTTGTAAGAGGAGAGGACAAGAAATGGGGGCGCAGAAAATCAATAGGCTGCCAGAGTTGGCGACGCCATTATAGAACAACCCTCGGGGGTTGTTTTATCTTAAATCAACTAGAAAATTTCCCTTATTTGAAGCAAAAGATCAAAATATTTTAATATTTGAATATATTTTTTTTTCTACTGACCTGAGCAATTTGATTTCCCGACATTGCTCTTTTTTTTCAAATAAATCCAAATTCACGAAGAAGAATCAAAGAGGTTTAGGTCGAATCATTTTGGGCTTTTATTTATTGTCCCGAACGGAAATGGCACTCACATCGTGGAATTTTTTCTTTCAAGGGGGGTGATTTTTACATTAAATCACAAACACAAGCGCACGGACACACACACACACACACACATGAGCATGTGTGTGTGTGTGTGTATAGGATGTGGTCACTGGGTCGCGCGGGGTGGTCGTAGACGGGGGTCCGGGTTCGAGTCTCGACGAGCACTGAAATCTGCCCAGAGAGATGGTCGGAATCCGGCGGCTGCGCAATCGGCTTTCAAGGGGCCAAGGGGGATCAAGGGGATCGGGGTTGCAGCCGAGCTGCTTCCGTGCCACATATACCACCTCCAACTACCTCCACCCTTTTACACCACCACAAATCCCACCCCACACGATGACTACAAATTTCTACTTAATATAAATATAAAAAAAAATTCTATTTTTACATTTCGCACTCTCACTTTTTATAAAGAGTACGGGAATATTAATCTGATGATATGAGGAGAGTAAATCAAGATAGAAAGAAGAGAAAAAATCGCAAGGCGGAGAGAGAGAGGGTGTAGGGGGTGGTTTTTCTAGATTTTCCCAGGGAGGTTTTGTTAAAATCAAAGATTATAGTGGAATTAGGCACACAAATGAATCGGTTGTAAGGGGGTGTGAATTGATGCGGGGGGTTGGAGGCCAAGGGTTGGCCAGCAAACGATCATCGATCGCCGTGGCAAGGCGAGGGCTCAGGGCTCACTCAGCACCCCCATTAGAGTTGCACCCGCCACCCCCTCGGCTTGTCATTAATACAGGTTAATTGCTAAAAGGTGAACTCTCCAATTAGAAAAATTATCATATTAGCAAGCCAACGGATCATTATGAAAATTTCGACGTTTAAACTCTCTTTAGGCAAGGAAATAGCTCAAAGGTTTTCAAGGGAAAATTTTAAACAAGTTTTTTTGATAATTAAGAAACTGAATTGGTGGAGGCCTACAAACACCTGCACTAATCCTTACAACAAAAACAATAGTTCGCTCTTTGAAATTCCAAAAATTTATAGGCTATAAAAATTTTTGGAAATTCAGATGCAAATTCCACCTTATCACCTTTATTTAGAAAATATTATGATCTTCATTCTTGATAGAGGTTGTCGAAATAAATCCCGTCATATATAATTTACATAAAAGAATTTGTAGCGCAGACATCCATCAAAAGCGAGCTATCAACAAGCAAATCGAAATATTTTTAAAGGTGATTTAGAGTAACAAAATGTTCTTGTTTTATTCTACCGGGTTTCAAAAAAAAAAAAAAAACGATCGTTATTATTCAGCGTTATCAGATCAGGAACAATTTTTTTCTAAAAATATATCTAACGTGATGTTTAGTTATTTATCTTAAACTCGTTAGTATAAAAAAATGAGATAATCGAGTTCTTTGGTGTTTTAGCCTGTGAACTAATCACCTCTTATGAGTGGGTTCGACTCCGGGGAGTTTAAGATAAATAATCAAGAAGTCATCTAATTACTATATGAATTAGTTAGACTGGGGAGAAGGTAGCCCGAAATTAAGCCTGTCCATAAAATTTTATTTATGAAAAAATAAAAAAAAAATAAAAATCTGGTGCGACCAGTCATCGAATTTTTAACATGAATCCAATACTTTCTCTCTAGATGGTATATATTCAATATATTACATATATACATAGGTAAGAGAAAGTAAAAAACAATGATAAAGATGATTAAGGGCATATTAAATACGATAGAATAGATTAAAGGCAATGGCTTGTAAGTGAATTATAATGAGATATGAGATAAGAGATCAGTTTAGAATCAATTAAAAAGATTAAAAATTTACATTTTATGACAAGATTAACTGCGCAGCCCTCTCTTGCCGGGTGGTTTACCTGGCCAAGAGGGATTTGACCTCTCTCCTACCCACCCCTCACCTATATCTAACTAGGTTAATATTAATTCAAAATACTTATAGATTAATCTACCTAAGCTCTTAGTTTACTTCTCCTTTCGTGCACAAGCCTTATTTTCTCTATCTCGGAAAAATAAAATTTGGATAATGCATGAAATAACAAAAAAAAATCTTCTAATTGTAAATTGAAATCCTTAGTATGGATTTTTCATGTTAACTTTCGATACAAAAGACAGCATAGTATCCTTGTCCCCTCCCCCCTCTATGAAAGTCTCCATCAATTTCAAATAATCAAGAACAGGGCCGTTCGGGGCAAGGGTGGATTCAGAGGTGTTTCTCGGGGGGGGGGGGGGGGGTAATCTGGTGTGACTCGTCGCACAGCACCAGGGGCGTATATAGAAATTTTTTCGGGGGGGGGGCTGTTCAATCAAAAATTTTTCTACAAAAAATTTTGTTTTTACATTTTATTTTCCTATATATTAATGAACAAACTTGTTATTGAGTAGATTTTGTGCCTTCAAATGAAGCACTGATTGAGGTAAGGAGAAGGGGGTGGGCGCCAAATTGTTTTTTGGCACGGGGCCCCAAAAAGGTTAGGACCGGCTCTGACTCGGAATACAAATCTTTTCAATACATCAAAATATTTCTTATTAGATCCTTGATGACATTTTTTAAATTATCACTTTTTAAGAGTGTAATTCGTGTTTAATCGCTGACTACTTGCTTATATGTTAATAATAATGGTATCTCCAGTATAATATTTACTAACAAGCCATCTATATCAATTCTTTTTTATCTTAAATTAATATATTCAATAATCTATAAATAAAAAAGGTAGACAAACAAATGATAAAAATAAAATAATCGATTAAAACTTAATTCATTAATTGTAAACAACTGTAAAAATTTGCAGGAAAAATATTCCTCCCCGCCTCTTTTGGAGATCTGAGGGTATTTAGATCTTGTCCTTATGTTTTTTAAATGATCAAGAATGGATGTTGGCTTAATGCCGGTGGAGTCAGAAAAATAACAAGACGTTTGCAGTCAAATTTTCTTTTATTTGCCCCCCCCCCCCCGGCTCCTCTTCCCTGAACATTGGGGGAGCTCGAGCCCCTTGGGCCCCATGGAGACGGCGCCTATGTAGCCTACCACCTATCTTTTTCGGTTGTTTGCAGTGGCGTAACGTACTCCCCCGCAGACCCCGCGATGCGGGGAGGGGCGGACCTTGGGGGGCCCACGGGTCGGGCCGGGCTAAAAAACTGTATCTTCTCAGGGCTCCGGTAAAAACGGAAAAATTTAATGAAAATTTGTCTTTGAAAGGGCCCGGGCCCTCAGGGTTCAGGGATATACTATATTTTTAAAATATTTTTTGTAAGGTCTAATAATGGGGCCCGAAATAAAGGTTGCGGGGGGCCCTGCTAAAAAACGTTACGCCACTGGTTGTTTGAATTAATAAATATTAATATTTCTTTTTGAGACTAGGAAATGTTGTCAGTGGCGTACCGAGGGGGGGGGGGGGAGGGGCGTCCTCCCCAGACCCCGAGCCGGCATAGGCCCCCAAATATTTATAAAAAAAAATTTAATGAAAATTTCTCTTGAGAGGCCCCGGGGCCTTCAGGGCTTAAGAAAAAACGGAAAAATTTAGATAAAAAAAACAAAATTAATGAAAATTTCTCTTTGAGATGCCCCGGGGCCTTCAGGGCCCAAGTAAAAACAGAAAAATTTAGTTAAAAAAAAAACAAACAAAATTTAGGGAAAATTTCTCTTTGAGAGCCTCTGACCCCTTGTGGTCCAGGGATATACGGTATTTTAAAAATATTTTTGTGTATGGAGGAGAGAGATATTTAAAGATGAGCACCCCCCCCCAAAAAAAAAAAAAAAAAAATCAATATAAGCTTACACCCCTGGTACAAAATTTATAAAGGCTCCCTCTTCTAGTTCCGCCCAAGCCCCCAACTGCCTCGGTACGCCTCTGAATGTTGTCCCTACTTCCTTATTTATTCCAATGTTGAAATAATTATTACATTGAATTAGTAAAAAAGGAAATGAACTTTAAACAATAATAGCTGAGAAATGAAAATTTTTTAACCCGCTTTTATTTAATGATGAATAGGTTGTCGTTGAGACAAGCTTGGGCTTACTTATGTTAGAAAAAAAAGTCGTAATGTGTGGGAACTGGGTTAGATCTCTCTCTCTCTTAACTTAACATGTTTAATAAAATTATCCACGAGTGTTTTAAGTTTTTAAAATAATAGATGCCTTGTTCTTATATTTAAATAGATCGTAAATTAGTTTAATTAATGGCAAAATCTTTTTATTTATATTAAATTACTTAAAATTGTAATTTTAATCTGATAATTTTTTTTTCATTGAGCCCTCCCCTTTTGCAACAAAAACAATATATGATGAAGAGAGTAATGAACCAGCAATCAAGAACACTAATAAAGAAATAAATATAAGAAGCTTCAATTCTACCTTAAGCGGCCTGGTGATTGTGACAGTCTCGATTGTTGTAGTGGGCGCCATCCTTTCTTCAGGGGGCCGCGCAGAACTGAAAAAATTCGTTCAATAATTAGTTATAATCAAACATATTTTAAAATATGATCAAGGATGCAAAATAGATATTGTTTTTGCATTTTATTCTGCAGGGAGTCAAGAAATAAACTTTTGCTTTTATTTCTTTTGTTTCGGCCACAAGCCGGTTTAAAAAAAATGTTAATTAAAAAAATGCTGTGTATAGCCTATATTAAAATAAAGGAGAGGGGGAGGAGATTATTTAACAAAAATACCAACTCGGAACGCACATAATTTTTTTCTTACCTTTTATTATCCACTTTTAGTAAAGAGGGTGTTTTGGCTCCTACCCTTTAAAATTCTCCTATTATTAACAAGTTTAGAATTCAATGTTCAAAAGTAAAATCGAGTTGAATTTATTTTTATTGCTATTACAACATCCCAAGGGGGAATCTATAATTAGATAGAAAAGGAATTGTTTTTGTGAGAATGAAGACGATTCTAATTTAAAAATAATTAATTAATGAAAACTTATATTATTATTTTCGTAATATTTAATCAATATAACTAGAATTTTGAAACTTTTGACATAAAGCTTTGCATCCTCGCATCTGGCCAATAATATCCGGGCTAAGCACACTTCCGATTCCTCCAACAAAAATAAATGAATGATTTAGATATTTAGCGTTGTTTTGTTGAGTCTTCTAACGACCTTCACATATCGAGCCGCTCGGGCAACTGCCCCAATCAATGCCTAAATAAACCTCTGAATAAGATTCAACTTTACGAGTAAGTGATCTAATTTCGTTAAGAATAACAACACTGGGCTGGAAATTGGAAGAAAGACTGGAAGAACTGTCAGGTGGAAATCGAACTCGAGTCTCCTACGTCCAAGTTTTGGTAAAATAATTCTGATTTTTTATGAAAGTTGTAAGATTATTAGCTAAATAAAGTGAGGATATTTGACTTGACAAACAGATAGTATTATTGTCAAAATGATAAGACAAGATAAAATCTAAAAAACGCGCGAAATCGCTGACCTCTCTAAAAAAAAAAAATAACAAAATTTTCTTAAATAAAAATATAAGTTTGCTTACGGAATTTTCTTTGTGTCACTCGTTGACATTTTGGGAAAGAACAAAAAGCACTGAAAACACCAAGAAAACAGACAAGAGAGCACTGACAGTGAGAGCAACGAGAGATAGAGAAGAGAACTAGCAGAGGCCCGGCGGCGCTCCTTTTAGCCTGTGCTCCTTGGGAATGGGGTTCACCAATCGACACGACAGACACCATGCCAACCTGCAGCCTGCTTACTCCCTTTAATTTACTACACTCTCTGAAACCTAACGAGGAGAACTTCTAACTGCCAGCCAGCATTGTTTCATTTAATTACATTTAGACAACTTAATAGTCTTGAAGCTTGAATGATCTTTAATGCCAAAGCGCGAGGTATGGGAGAGGGGATGAAAATTAATAAATAATTAATGGGTGGATTTTCGAACTCTATAGAATATTGCAAAAAAATAAAAAATTCGTCTGTTCTTATAATGATGCTCTTCACCTCTCTGTATTTCGATTATCAACAAGATGTCAACCTCAGTGGGATTTTCTTTAAGTAGAGGTTACATTGTTGGCTTTCAGCATAGATGATTTTGTTTTTTATTTCCGCAAGACTATTAAAGATAAATGTTTGACAACAATCGTTACCAACTCATATCTTATTAATTAGTAAATCACTAAGATAAATAAATTTTAAAATTCGAAAACTAGCCTAGAGAAAAATCATTTTCTGAGAAGTTACTCAACAAGTAGGCCTAATTGAAGGGCTTAGTGGAAGATAGTCATAAGCCACCATTTTTTTGTCATTTTTGAGAAATTCATACCATTGCATTCGTTATCCCCCTTTTATCCCCCCAAAAATCTGATTTTCATGAAGGGCTTCTAAGTGCAAGATAGTCATAAGGCCACCTGGATTTTGTCGATTTTTGAGAAATTCATACCATTGCTTTCGTTATATATCCCTCTTTAATACCACACAAAGAAGTTCCTTGATTTTACAATAATTGGCTTCACATAATAAGTGCAAGTTCTCTACTTGGCCAGCTAGTGATGATTTGAGAAGTAAGATAGTCATAAGCCTCAGCAAATTGGCGTCGAAATCTGGAGAGAATGAAAATTTCTTTCGTGTTCATACGACTTTTATGAATAAGGGAGCTGAAAATGAAGTTTTTTTGCAGAGGCGTACCGAGGGGGAGGGGGTCCGCCCCAGGCCCCGAGTCGGCATAGGCCCCCAAATATTTGTCTTTGAGAGGCCCCGGGGCAGCGGAAAAATTTCGTTTCCCAAAAAAAAAAAGGTAAAATAATTTCAACAGGAGAGGAAAAAAATGTTCCGAAAAAAAATTTTTCACATTGAACTCTTGTACAAAATATATATAGATAGCCGATAGCCTCCCTCTTCTAGTGCCGCCCAGACCCCCCAACTGTCTCGGTACGCCTCTGCTCTTTTGATACAATACTGATAGTTATGATTCTTGACACCCAACAAGCACCAGATCCAGCTCTAATTACAACATTGTAAGAGTATAGACATATTTTAATATGCATAACCTCTCTTTTGTGGCTTGTGACTATCTTTTATTTAATCTAGGTTTAAAGGTAGGTTTGTAGATTCCGAACAGCTAATAGGACTAGATTTAATGTCAATTTGTGAAGAAAGAAAAACTCTAATTGACTATACAAAAAAAAAAAAAAAAATCCCCATTAATAAACCCCAGAATCAACTTTTTTTTCAAAAAACCTCATTTTTAAGCAAAAATTCCATTTTTTCCGGGAAAAATTTATAAACCCATTTTCGTTTTCTTCTTCATTGTAAATGCTTTTAAAACATAAACTAGGGCGAATTAATCTTTCATTCTCTATATGCTTTATAAGACATATAAGTTTTCATTTTTATAAAGAAAGTTATTATAAATTAAGTGGCTGATTTACAGATTTGAGTCAAACTTTAATTTGTCAATATCTCGAAACTAATATTTTGCGGCTTATGACTATCTTCCACTAAGCCCTTCAATTCTAGAGTAGCTTTTCAGAAATAAATAAATTTTTTCAATTATGTGGGAAGCGAATAGTCCAGGATCCCAGGCCTATTTTTACAAGTTATTTATCAAAAACTCGGAAAATATTTTTCTTTCTTGAAGACATTAGCAAAAGATAGATGATATGATTAGATTGTCTTAAAGTGTGGCTCAGGTAAAAAAGGAAGTTCTTAAGTTATTTCTATAGGCGTATTATACTATTTCAGTCAAAAGGATGGAAAACATATTAATGCGGCTATTATCATTTTATCATCTCTGCCACACCCGTTACGTTCAATATTGTAGTGATAATATTTGTTTTTAATTTTTGATCAATTTATATAATCTTTAAAGAGGCTTCAACTAAAACCGAAATTTTAATAATAGACTTCCCATTAATATCCCCCTTCTTAAGGGAAATTTGTTATTAGGAGCCTTGATTTGTTATATTTTTTGAAAAAGAATGAAAGGAATTATAAATATTAATATTAGTACTTACCAAAAAAAAAATGAAGATTCTTGTTCTGGTAGATTAAGTCAATCGCTTAGATAAAATGAACAACACTCAAAGGTATACAAGGTATAAAGATGCGCAACAAGGAGAGCGTCCGTGAGTGTGTGAGTGAAAAAAAAACAGGCAAGGGTTGCTGGGTGAGGGTTTAAGGTCCCTTCCAAGTTGAGGAACTCTTTTTTCTCTGAAGCTGCCCGAAGAAGAATCTCCGCTTCTGGTCCACAGGAAGGGTGGAGATGAGTGCGGATGCTGGATGGCTCTCAGACTACCTCCATACAACTACCAGGTGAAGAGGCGTGCACACACATAAATGAAAAAGGCAAACGGTTAGAAAGAATACAATCAATCAGAATAATACTTATTAGGAATATTAAAAAAAAAAAATAAAACCACACTTTGGATCAAAGAGCTGTAAATTTATTAATATTTTTAATTATGAAATTGATCATGCTTAAAGATTCTCAGTTATTTTCACATGTAAACTGCAAAGGAGGGAGAGAAAGGTATTCTTTATGGGAAAAAGGGAGCCCAATACCTTTTTCAAAAAAAAAAAAAAATATGCCACAAAGATAAAAAGGAATAGGAGATACTATACATTTAAAACCTATTATAGAGGTCAGTGAGCAGGTGTTGGAGAAAAATTTACCAAAAGAACCAACAACTCACTAAATTTTAAGATCTCAGAATAATAAAGTGTGATTTATAACTTACTTTCCTTTTTAAATTTATTGGCGAATATCCAAATTTATTGCTAATAATATTGTGCGATATCAGGTGTTGGGACTAATTAAAAACTCATTTATTGAATTCTTTATGAGATTTTTATTTTTACTATTTACAGTTACACCTGTTTAGGTGGGAAGACACGGAAAAAAACAATATTTTATTATAAATGAAAACAGATACTTTTTTTTTAAGAGGAATTATCAATAAAATGTTTTCTGATGATGATGTCTTAATATCGGTGCAATTGTAAATACTAAAAATAAAATTTTCGCATAAAGAATTCACTAAATGAATATTTAATTAATTACAACACCTGACATCGTCCATTATTAAACTGCTAGAAAGAAGAGATTGATTTCCTGTACAATTTATTTCCTGAATGAATAGAATTAGTTAAGCATAAAAAACCTATGTGGGAAGGAAATAGAGTATATTCAGAATTTTTACATGAGCATAGTCTATTGGCAATAAAAAACTAAATTTATATTTATAAAAAGGCAACTGAGAATCTTCATTTAAAAATTCAATTAAGATATAATTTTGAATTGATCCAAGTTATTATGTAAACTTTATTCAGAAATCTCGTAATTTTAAGAGAATAAAAAACAAATGCAATTTGAAAACTAAAAAATCACTTAATTTAAGTTTCAAAATCTCAGCTATTTAGTGAATATATTTTTAAAAAATCAAACAAAATTTTGTAGTCGAATACAGCTTAGAAAAAATTGGGATTTAGCTGATCCATTAGTTTTCTATGTCATTTAGGGGAATTTTGAAATTTACTCTCTCAAATTTTCGAGATTTCATTGTTAATAGTTGAAATTAAATAAAGCTGAAGACATTCGGTCAGTTTAAATGTCTTAGAAATATTTTCATTAGTTACAAAGTGAAAATAATCGAATGTGTCATTAGAACTCATTAAGCAAGAGTTGAGGAATTCGACATGACTAATTTCAGATCTTTGACCTTAACTCTAATCTCTATTCTACAAACTATATTATTTTTTTAATGATAATATATTTTTTATATATTATTATTAATTTAGCTATATTATATTTTTTTTTGGCAACGTTGTTTAAATAAATTAAATAAAGAAGTTATCTCGATATAAATTGGCTACCATCTAGCCAAATGAGTATTATTATTCCCTTTTGTTGCAATTTGATCAACCAAAATAATAAAAATTTTAAATTATAATAAAAAATAAAAATGTGAATCCCATAAAAAATATAAATAACAATCAGTTTTTGAAGTTTTTCTGGAGATTTTTTATTTTTTAGTATTATTATAATATAAAATTTTTAATAAATGATGGCACGATGAAAATGCATTGTTAAAGAATTATAGAGAAGGTTGTAATATAAAATTCTATTCAATTGGTATAGAAGTAAGCGAGTCTTTTCAATTCTATTTTATTATGACTAACAATTGTAAATAAAGAAATTATTCTCTCTTAATAAAAGTTCTCTCTTTCTTTTGAGAACGAAACTTTCGAAATTCCTAATTTGATAACTATAGTGACCATGAATCTTTATGTACAGTGAGTGCCACAGTTAAAGCCTTCTGGTGCGTTTTAACATATGATTATTTTATTGTTTTTATAAAAAATTAAGAAATTTTTTAGGTATGAACTAAGTAAGTTTATATTAATAAGAGATTTAAAAAAAAAATCAAATAATGACAAAGGTGGGTTTTAATTGTATGGCACTCACTGTATATTTAAATTTTTTTTTTTTTTTATTTTATTAGATCAAAATAACTCATATTTTTTTGAATATTTTTGATTAGCTCTACTATTTTTAAAAATGATTAAATAAGGAAACAAAATCTTACTTGATAGAAATGAATATTTTTATCAATGTAAATAAATAGAATTGACAGAAATATAATAATTATCTTATCTTATTAATGAAATAGAAGCGAAAAGAAAATAATTTTAATTTTTAATTCCAATAATTAATAAATCAAATTTATAATGAATTATTTTTTTATTAAAAATTTTCCAGGTGAGAGATATAAGAATTTGTTTTTAATTTGAATTCGGCCAGCCAGCTGGTGCTGGTGACTTAACATCCTAAAGATTGAAGCATGACCTAATTTGGTCCCGACATCCTATTTTCAATTAGCTATTAATTAGGCAACAAAACAATTTAAAAAAGAAAAATTAACGAATAATTTTGAATGGCATGTGAGTTTTAAGTGATTATTTGATAATAGTTAAGTTGTTCAGGTTAAATATACACACTTGTTATGTGTTTGTGTTGGTGTGAGCTGTGTTTTAACGAGGATTATTTTTAGAAAGAAGCACGCGTTGGACCCTCAAATATTTACTTACTTCTCCTGTTGTATTTCGAAGACAAGTGACGTTGAATCGAATTCACTAAAGTCAGGTAAAGATTCAGCTTCAAAACTAAAACCACCTAAATAACTGGCGCGCACTTGGGCGTTCATATTTGAGAGAGGCTTCGCCATCCTCGGCGACGGCGTTGGCCACTTGACGTCCCTTGTCTCTGCCTCGCTCACAGCTCACAGCGGCTCACACGATCTTCGTTTCGCTGCTTCGTTTAGCGCAGTGCGACGCTGCTGCACTCTGGCAGACGCTTTGGCAAACGTTAATGCCGCATGCTGCAACGACCGGCAAATTTCAATCTATAGCATCACTACAATATATTTTAATAATATGGTATTATTTAATTTTATAGGTGGAATAGATCCCCAATTTTTTAATCAGTACCGGTTTCTTTTTAAATATTACACATACACACAGACCGCCCGATTTGTTACTTTCTCTTACCTATATATGAATATAGGCGTGAGTGTTAAAAAAAAAAATATGTACCGTACTGTCGGAAAGTAAATATATGCCGACACAAAAAATCTGGTGAGACAAGCACCAGTCACACCAGATTTTTTTGAATGAAATCTTTCATAGTTTAAACATAGAAAATTTCCAATAAGATTTTCATTTTCTTTTATAAAAACATTGAAATATCAACAAGTAGAAAAGGCATGGGTTGGATTCAGGGGTGTATATAGAAATTTTTTCGGGGGGGGGGGGGGGGGGGGGGGGGCTGAACTCAAAAATATTTCTGCGGAAATTTTTTTTTAAGAAACTAAATTTTTTTTCACAAGAAATTTTTTGCGGATCATTTTTTCCTTTGCGGAACTTAAGTTTTCCATCCTGCAAAAATTTGTTGCGCTGATATCTATATATATTACCTATATATATATAGTACATGTGTTTCCGGGGGCGGGGGGGGGGGGCGGGCCCCCTCGGCCCTCTCTTATATACGCCCCTGGTTGAACTTAATAATGTCTTTCACTGTACATTAGGGTGGCTAGAAAAAGGGTGGTTAAAAAATGCAGGTACCTCTCAAATTGTTCTTTTAGGCACACCCACCAATTGAGCAAAACATTTTGCTCAATGCCAACGCACACCGTTTAGGGTTATTTTGCCATTGGACAAAAACACTTAAAGACAAAACATTTTGTTCAATGATGTCGAATCATACCCAATTGTGTTTTGCCTAATCGGTGTGCGTTGACCCATAGAAAAGCATTGAAAAAACAGTTTTAGGCACGATTCGTCCAAAATGTTTTGTCATTGAGCGTTTTTGCTCAATCGGTGTGCGTTCACGCCTTATATAAAAAAATAATTCGTGCATAATGGAAAAAAAAAATCGGTGAAAAAGAACTCACGAGTCACGGGTTTTTTAAAATGTTTTGCCATTGGACCATTTAAAGATTAAATAAATAACCCTTTCTTCCTCAATTTTAATTGAGACATGAATGTAACATGTCAATATGGTCTTTCACCTATCTTTAAATTCTTGCTCGTCCGGCCATAGCACAGTGGTGGAGTATACGCCTCTTGTGCTAGGCGTCTAAATAATATCCCGTGGGCTAATTAGGATAAAATAAAGACATATGTCTTGATATGCGCCTTGAATTCTGATTCTAAAGAGAGATAGATTAAATTGTATCATCTGTCAAAGTTCCTCAGCATAAATTTGTTCATATTTCTTTTTCGTTTCATAATTATTAGTCAAATCCGAGGGGTATTCAATGATTATTAATATCTTATTCAAATGAATAAATCTCGAAAATTATTTAAATAAAATCATATACCAGGTACAAGGTGTTCGAGTTATCAAAAGAAATTGTGCTTCAAGAATTCAACCTACCATTAGGGTAAAATATACTAATTTACTGATTATTAGAGCCAGAATGCACAATCAAACCTATGCTGGCAAAAGCCGGAACTCTAAAACGAATTTTGGCTAGAAACTCAGGTTATAGAAATTTCTAAAAATGAAATGCCACAGTCCAGAAATTAACCCAAGCATAAGATCCCTTATAATCATCAAAAAAGAATATTTATTCAATATTTTTTATTTTTTTACTTTTTATTCAAAAATTCCTACATCACGTACAGTGAGAAACAAAGTTAAACCACCGCGTCATGGTCCCAAATAATTATGTAAATTTAAATAAAATTAACGACCCTCCTAAGCCATCTTCCTTGGTAGAAGATTGGAATTTTATTCTTCGTTTGATTTAGAAAAGTTTTGAATAAAAGTTGTTCATGTGCAAAGAAAAAAATCTGGTGTGACTGTCGCAAGCACACAACTTTCTCTTACCTTCGGTAATCGAAAGTTGTGTTCTGTGCTTGTCACACCAGATTTTTTGTGTCGACATATATTTAGTTTCCGCCAATATATTAGAATTAAAGATGTCAAATTTATAAACATGGAAAATATTTATATTTTGTTACCATGGCAACCATTTCTCCTATCTTCTCTATGAAGCACAAGAGTAAAGTGTGCTTCAAACAATTTTGAGACAAAACGAGAATATACATTTGAAAGAGCATCTAAAAAATAATTGATTTTTGAATTTTAATCAAAATCGTTAGAGCGAATTTTGAGAAAATCGAAAAAAACTGAAAAAGTACATCAGTAAAGTACTAGTACTCTTTGGCCGATTTTGATTAAAAGCTTATTTTTCCGGTCCCGGGGGTGTTTAACTTAAATATAAAATTTCAACCTCGTAGCTCAATTCCTTCATGCTTAAAATTGAACACACACACACACACAGACACACAGACACACACACACACAGACAGACCATGTCGCGAAAATCACTTTTTTGGATTCAGGGGACCTCAAAACGTAAAGATCCATCCCAAAATCTCGACATCGAATTTTTGACATGAATCCAATACTTTCTCTCTATATTATATTACATATATACATAGGTAAGAGAAAGTAAAAAAATGAAATAATCAACGCATAGCTCCAAAACAATCTGAATTAAATGAATTAGGGAGAGAAAATAAGGTTACTCTTCACTAGGTCCCAGCACTGGGATGGAGAGCAGCGAGCGGATAAGCTTGCAAAAAATGGATTGGAAACACCTTTTACTGGACCAGAGCCGTTCAACGGGTTTGCGATTATCAAAGGGCCTAAACCACCCTCCAGCTGGCTGTGGCGGACCCTCCACATGCTGCAAAATTTTAGACAATTAATATAGATAATATAGGTCGCAAAGATAATTGAGATAGGAAGATGACAGCACTTTACACAACATAAGTTACAAAAGAAAATTTGGGGTTGGGAGCTAAGATTTTCGAAAGTCGGAAAATAAGGGCTATTCTAATGAATATACAAAAGGGTGAGGGGGAGGGATCGCCGGAGCCATGAAGGGATCTGTGAGGTCGAACTTCGTGTGGCTTACAAAAAAAAAATATTTAAAATTTTTTGCCCCTCAAGTGCATAGGCCTATATTCTGGTTTAAAATTTAAAGTTTTTTCGGTGGGGAGGGTGCATACGGGGGGAGGGGGGGTGTTCAGATACGAATTGTGATTATATAAGGGATTGACACTTTTTATAGTTTTATTTATAGTAATTTTACAAACTTTGCCTATCAATCAGCGGCAAATGATAAAGAAGTTGACAGATCCTTTTTTCTTATTTTTTTTTTTTGGAGGTAAAAATAATGTATTGAGGGTTAAAGGGAACTTTGAAATTTTAATTTGCAAATTTCGCAAATACATGTTTGTGTTTTTGTTACTTTATCACATTCTAAACGTATAATAATAATGATGAAATGTTAGTAAAGGTTAGAATTACGACTTTTGATTATTTCCTCTCCTTTACACTTATTTATATTCGTCATTAATACATTTTTTTTAAATCATATTTGATTTCTGACGTGTACATACATACGTGTAAATACAAAATCAATTCAAGATCAAAGATAGAAATGATAAAATGAAGTATCAGACTTTAATATAATGATTTTCATTAAATTAGGACAAGGTCAGGTCATGCAACGAGCAGGAGGCGCAGGAGGAGGAGAGAATCGCATCAACATGACCATGACAATTCTCCTTTCAATTGACAATACATAGGAACCAATTGAGAAGGCAAGTAGCTACTTAAACAGTCTATTTGCATGTGCCTTCTCTTCTTGTCTGGCACTCAGTTAATTCCTCACTCTAATCAAAAACTTTTAATATTACAGACAAGACGATGAATAAATTTTTTTTACAATAATTTCAAGTCTTTTAAAAATTTTACAAATTTTGTCTGATCATAATCTTATTTTATATAACTACTATCAGAGTTTTTTTTTTAATACTCTTGCCTTATCAAGCTCTTATCATAGCTCCATCATTCATGAAATAATGTGTTTATTTTTTTCCCTATATATATGCAAAGTCATTTTCAGATAAATTCAGAGGATCGTTTCGTTTGTCTTCCCATTCTTCTTTTCGTGTCGATAGAGAAAGATTCGTTCAAAATGGCTCTTGAGGATTATAAAGAATTAATTGGATCCTTAGCAGGGATTTGCACTATTGCCAGTTTTTTTAGTGGAGGGTAAGTAAATAAAATTTAAAAAAATCCTTTGATTGCATCATTTTACTTTAGATCAATTTAATTTCTTTTTTTTCTAAAATTAAAAGTCCTTCACCCATCAATCTCAAAATTTCTCTCATCTGGTTACATTTTAATTTTTCCACTTTCATGGATAACATTCAATTTTCTAATTTAGAAGCTTATTTAATTTTTTTTTTCACTGCATTTCCTCGACCAAGTGTCTATTTACAAAATTTTGTTCTATCTTTTTAGCTATTCTTTTCTAAGTCTCTTTTGAGAATTATGTGATTTTTATAACCCTTATTTTTTTTTCAAAAAATAAAAAAAGAATTACAAGATAGGAAAATTTCATGGTTCCAAGTCCAAATGCTAAGAAAATAAAAGTCAAGGTTTCTGGGAGAGGAAGAAATGTCTATATTTTTTTTATACAATATTATTTATTAATACTGTATTTCCTTAAACACCAAATCATATCATTTAGACTGATTCTCAAACTGGGACCAAGTATATAAAACAACCACTACGAATTTTACAAACTTTTCAAGAAAAATTTAGATTAAATAATATTGTATAAAAAAATTTTGTATTAATTAATAAGAAAATTGATAATACTATCAAAATGATAAATGAACATAGGCCATTTTTTAATTGCTCTATTTTTTTTATTTTTCAGATTTATCTGTAAGGATATCATTAAACGAGGCCGTATACAAGGAGAATCCGTAATGCCTTTTCTATGTGGCTTTTATATGTAAATAATCTAGTTATTTATTTAATAAATAAATATACTATCATTTATATATATATATATATATATATATATATGTAGATATAATAGCGGAGTCCGTCTTTCAGGGTTTGTTAACCAACTCCCCAAGGGAATTTTGAAATGGAATTTTCTACCCTTATAGGGGAGATTAGTGAAATTAAAGGAGGAAAATTATTTGGTCTCCAAATACCCAGAGAGCCCTTAAAATTTTTTAAGATTTCCTATTGAAAAACATCGAAAGAATTTAGCTATTAATTGGTAATAATAAAAAATTTCATAAAAATGGTTAATTAAATTTTTTTGAGAGTCGTGGTATATTTCTTCTAGATAATTCCTTCCCTCCCCATTTTTTTTTTTTTTGTAATAAATTAATATTTAAAAATTTATCGGAATCATTTGGCTGACGGCAGATTTTTTTTTAATTTGTTTAAGGTCTTTTTTGGCATCGGAGGCCATTTAGACCCCGTTCCTATTTACTTAAATTGATTGGCATCTAATTCAATTGAAATAAAATTTGTAGCCTGGGACTGCAACCCCGACCTTTGGAGCAATGGCCAGCACCTAACCACTATACCAATGCCCGAGGGCTGATCCAGATTAGAAAATGTGAAGAGAGGGAGTCATCCAGTAGGATAACCTCTATCGAATAAAACACAATAAAAAAAGACATTTCGACTTTAATACGTCACCATCAGTCCCGAGAACACATACTAATTGTAAGATCTGGTATTTATTAAAAAAAACACAGAGGAATATTCTGACTAGGCATATAAGTTGGAATTATCTAAGGAATATGTTCTAACTATATTCTAACAAAAAACAAATTGGCTGCTGATTGAATTTATTCAATCATGATCAGAGATCATCACAACTAAAACAATCAATCAGCAGCTAATTTGTTTTTTGTTCGTTAGATCATATTTCATAGATAATTCCAACTTATCTACCTAGTCAGAATATTAGTCCGTGTTTTTTACTAAAAATATAAATATCTGAACACATCATACATATTCTTTATGAAAAATATTTCATCAAAACGCTCTCAAAGAGCTCTCAACTACTGGACAGACTTGAGAGGGGCTCAGTTCCTAAAACTGATATCTGTCTATTTTACATTTTATAGATAACAGATATAATAGTCAGTAAAAATTGATCAACTATTTGATTTTTGATCAATTTTCAGGGCCGTAGCCAGGCCTGAGACTCCCCCTAGCTACGTGCGTGTCAATTATTTACCTGTCTAATTATAAGAAATTGTTTAACGAAAAAATTTCCAACTTGTTAATAGTAAATAATTTCATAGATCAATAATTTGTTTAATAAGCTTTTGTATTCATATTATGGTTCATCGATCTCCTCAAGTTCGTTGATTTCATAAATATTGTTTAATTTCTAAAACTAATAGGAGGGTTGGGGGGGGGGGGGGCATGGGTATATTGCTCCAGGAGCAAAAGTTTATTTTATAAAAATCAAAAATTGCTTTTAAATTCTCTATTTTCGAATTTATTTAAATTATGCTTATTGATGTTTTTCCAAAAACAACCGAAAAATAAATTCCCCCCACCCCCGTCCTTCAAAAAAAATGTTTCAACTCATCTAGATGTTGGAATTATCAAATTAAAGTCGAAACGTCTATTTTAATGGATATCGATTGACTTCTTATAACACATTTTCCAAATTGTAATATATTTCGCAAATAAACATAAATGTTTAAAAAAAAACATTTATACTCTCAAATATAGGGAAGACAGGAGTAACGCTATTTAATTTAAAATATATTTTTGCCGAAAAAAAAACAAACGGGTTTTAGACTGTATACTGTGATTCTTATTTTATTAATAATTGTTTTTCTTGTTTTAGAGGAATGCTCATGTTGAAATACGGCTTTATTCTCAACGATCCAGCAATGACCCCTGTCAATATAGCTGGCCTTGTTCTCAACACTTTATATTTACTTTGTTATTATGTCTACGCAGAGAATAAGTCTGAGATCCATTCACAATTTGTAAAAGGAGGTGCTATAGTCGCTATAATTCTTACCTATGCGCAATTCGAATCAAAAGAATTGATTGAAGATAGATACGGCTTCATCGTCACTGTTGCTATGATGATTATGGTTGCATCGCCTCTATTCTCTTTGGGAGATATCATCCGAACAAAGAATACAGATTCGTTGCCATTTCCAATTATTCTTTCCACTCTGGTTGTTTCCTCACTCTGGGGTCTCTATGGCATCATCCTGAAAAATACTTTTATTCAAGTAAATATCTATTATACTTATATTTAAATGCAATATTTTATTATATTTTTTAAGTTTGGTAAATAGAAGCAATAGAGCTCAGATGCAAAACTGCCCTTATCCAACAAATTTTGAAATTGCGTTAGAGGTTGTCCTACTAATTCTAAATCTAAATTGTATATTTACCATAAAAAATATAGTTGAAAATATGCATTTGGTTGCAAAACTTTCTTTATCCATTGTATGGTGTAAAAAATTTTCATTTTACTGTATCCCAACCTGATCAAACTGGACCAACTCGATATTGATGCGTTTCAAAACTCTCCTTCTTCTAAGTGGTAGGTTGCAAAACTGCCTATGTATAAAGTTGAGCTGCAAAACTCTCCTTGTCATGGGCGTAATTAGGAAATTTGGCTGAGGGGAGGTCATGGGACCAGCCATCTTCCGTGGGGCCTGGTAGTGCCCTTGGTGGATAACGATAGTTTTGCATCTCAGCTCCACAATTAATCTCTATATAATAGATTTTAAGGTATTTTATTTTTACTTTATTGAATACTATTAATATATATATGTTCTGTTTTAGTTTCAGAATGTGATTATGATTGTTCTTTCGCTCTTCCAATTGAGCCTTTTCGTAATATTCCCATCAGACTCTAAAGACAAGAAGAAGAAGAAAAATTAATACTCAAATCAAACAATTAATCTTGCTAATAAATTTAAGATATTTTAGAATTTTTTCTCTTTAAAATATCGATGTAGATATCTTGTATTTCTTTAATATTAATTCCTCTATTAATATTAATCATGTTAACAAAATGCCATCAAGTGCCTTTAAATCTTCATTTTAAAATGAAATTCATTCACATTTTACTGAGCTTCCATCTTTGTGATAAATTAATTAATTTAATATCATATTTTGACTGAATTCTATTTATCTTGTAAATGTAATAAATAAATAAATATTTCAAAAATAAATATTTTTTTAATCTTAATATTATCAACTTGAAACATCCATTCATAATCGTATTCAGGTTTTTGGGATTCCCGCAAGCTAAAGTATAAAGGAACTTGTACCTAGATACATATATTTTTATTTATTAATATTTCGTGATTTTAGGGGATAGTGGGGTTTCGGACCCTCATATCCCCATTTCCTCTGAGTACGGCAAACAAAACTCTATCAAGTTAATATTTAAAAAAATAATTTTGACTTTTATATTTCCGGAACCCCTCATTGAATAAAGATGAAACTTTACATATTTATAGTCCTAAAAAGCAGTGGCGCAATCAGGGGGGGGTTAGTGTTTTAACCCCCCTCCCCCAGGAGAAAAAAATTAAAATTGTTATATATTATATTTTCACTTCCCACCTTCCCCAGGAGCAAATCCTGGCTGCTAAGAAGATATTAAAATTTGGAGCGAATCGGCCATCAAGGGACGGTATTTAGAACCACCTTTTTTTCAGGATTCCCTGGACGAAAACTTTGTGCAAATTAAGTAGCCAGTAAAACGTATTCTTCAAGCCTCTTGTTATACAGCTCAAAAATTTTTAAAGATACTTGCAACAATTAATAAATTTAGAACAATCTAATATTGTTTAAAAAAAATATTTTTTCAAATTGCTGTTCTTTAATAGCTTTGGCTCTATTGGTCCGATTTTCCTATATTTATTTAAATTTATATTATCTTTTTTTTTTTTTTTTACGAATGCATCCGGATGTTATCACAAAAAAATGACTTTATTATCAATAGGTACACCCAATTATCTTGTTACAAATCATATGACTCGGACATGACATTTAAATTTCAAAATTGGGCGCCTTTTTAACTGTCAACTGTCAGCATAAGAAAAAGATTTATAAAAATTATCTCCGTGGTTTATCGAATTAAGGAATTAAATTTAAGATAAAGGAAATGCTAATTCTTTTCTTACTTATTTAATTCAAGGTTTTCTACCATGGAGATGTTTTTTTTCTCTGATTTTAAAGAAATTCTCGCGACAACTGCAACTATTACAACGATTTTTCAATTTCTCAGCGGAGGGTGAGATAATTATTTGTAATTTATGTATTTTAATTAAAAAAATAAATCTAATTTTAACAATAATTATAAACAACGATTCCCGATCTCTAATAGTAAATAATCACCCTCAGCTCTTTAGAAAATTCATTATATATATTTCATTTTTTTAGATTTATCTGCAAACATTTTATAAATAAAGGATCGACTGGAGATGCTTCCAGCTTTTCTTTTGTAGCTGGATTTTTAAAGTAAGAAATATTTTCATCTACTATTCATGGCCATGCCATAAGTCCGTATAGTTCAAATATAAATGCTCTTATTGATTAAATATTTTTATGTACAGTATTTAGAGTGGGCCATCGAACTTTTGGAATTTGAATCGGCTATAAAAAAAAACTAAAGAATATTTTTTTCAAAATTATGAGTTTATTAGAAAGATTGAACTTTGGAATTTAAGAATGAAACAAATCATTCTGACTGCCACGGCTGGCTTGACAGTACCCCATCCGATCTACCCAATTTTTCAGTCCATCGCATAAATGGCAACTTCGATTTCGTGTTTCAACGTATCAATCGTCTCTGGATGATTAGAGTAACACTTATCCCCTACAAAAAAAAAAATCCAACTGGGTCAAATCACACCTCATCAGCTTTTTATTCGATTTCCAAAAACAGTGCGCTGGTTTTGTTTGCTGGGACAAGGGGCACCGTCCTGTTGAAACCAAATGTCATCCATACCATTTTTGGAAACAAAAATTGGTTTAGCATGGCACGGAAAATATACTGAAAAATTGGGTTGATCAGGGTACTGTCTAGCCAGTCGTGGAACTCATTTGAATGATGTTCTGTTTCATTCTTAAAGTCTTTCTAATAAAGCCATAATTTTGAAAAAATATTCATTAATTTTTTTTATGGCCTTTTCAAATTCCAAAAGTTCTATGGCCCACCCTGTATACCAAAGAGCTTGATTCTGACTACTCATATAGTTATGTCCCCTTTTATTGTAAATTAATCGAATAATGATTGTACTATGAAATTGCACGTATACCACTCAACTGTCATTTGATTCTTGACCTAAACAAAAGCAATTGCACTAATGAGAAATTTTGTTTTTTTAGTTGTGTTATGTGGCTCAAGTATGGCTATTTAATAGAAGATGGATCTGTAATTTTAGTCAATTTCGTTGGAGGATTACTTCAATTAAGCTTTGTTAATGTTTTTTATATGTACGCCCCTAAAAAGGTGGGAATTGACTCATTATCTTCTCTTTTTTTTTCTTAGAATAATTGAAACGATTCTTTAAAATTTGTAGGATACCATAATTAAACAAATAATAGGCGCTCTGCTTATTATTTTTCTAACGTTTTCATATTCATATTTGGATCCAAATAGGCTGAGAGTTAAGGAGATCTTTGGTCTCCTAAGCTGCGGATTTTCTATAATATTTTTTGGAGCTCCTCTCACAATGCTGGTTGGTGATTATTTATTTACTTTGAAATTCATCGCTAATAATAATAATCTTTTCAGCTTCTAAGGCCATTTAGACTTTAAATCAGTGTTTCCCAACTTTTTGAAGTCCACGGCACCCTTAAAGTGCGTTGGGAATAACATTACAATTTTTCCCCACTGCGGGAAATTTTTTTTTCCCTTGCGTGAAAATCATTTTACCTTTTTTTTTAGCAAAGCTTCATTTTTTCCGTCCTACGCCAAATTTTTGCCGTTTTTGTAGCAAAACTTTATTTTTCCCCCCGACTCTTTTTTTTACCTAAATATCTCGCGGCAATCTTGAGTGTCGAGAATTAAAAGGATTCGCTAATCGTTTTTTTTTTCTAGATAATTCATAAAATTTGATAATAATTTGGTCGATTTAAGATAAAGCAAATAAAAAAATCGGTAAAAATCTATTTTAGAGATACCAGTCTACATTAATTATAGAAGATGATGAAGTCATATTTTATAACATAAAATATATTTAATATTATCTTACAAATCTATCTCATTCAAGTTTGAAAAAAAGTTTTAATCATTAATTCAGATCAGTTATTACTGATTAAATGATAAAAATTGACTTCTCATTAATTAAATTAAATAGTAGTACGTGGCTGTAGCTCATAGTTGAATAGGAAAGAGGATGCAGCCAAATAATTGAGCCTCTATTTCGTAATAAACACTCTTTATTGTGGCGTTTCGGCTGGGATCAACCCTGCCAGGCCCTCGGGGCATGGCGTAGAGGTTAGCGTGCTAACCTCATATACCAAACGTCGCGGGTTCGGACCCCAGGCAGTCCGATGATTTTATTTAAGCCAATTGGATACCAAATGGCTTAAATAAGAATGCCTGGACCCCATATATGTACATTTATTAATAACGGATATCGTAAAAGTCTTATATGGCCTGAGTTGCCGAAAAGACTGTATGAATGTGTGTGTGAGTGTGAGTGTGAATGAGAAAAAAGTGTGAATGTTTTTAAAAAAAAAAAAAAAAAAAAAACCCTGCCATCTTCAGCCTTCAAAGAGCATATTTAAATTTTATATACATAAATAGAGTTGTTTATACAAGTTATTTTATGTCAAGAATTATTACATTCGTTGGACATAAAATGCAAATAACTTGTATTAACAAATGACAACTCGGGAAGGGGGGGGGGGTATTTATGTATATAAAATTTAAATATACTCTTTGAAGGCTGAAGATGGCAGAGTTGATCCCAGCCGAAACGTTCTAATAAAGAGTGTTTATTACCAAATAGAGGCTCAATTATCTGACTCCATTCTCTTTCCTTTTCAACATTCTCTTTAATTAACTAGCTGACCAATTCTTCCTACCCAATAATCGAGGGGCTCTCATCAATGGCGTAGCTACATATTCAATTATTTTTTAATTAGTGGGCCCACTTGTCTCAGTAAAGCTATTTTGAGCAGGGCTATAACGATTGGAATTTTCTTTATTCCCCCTCAAAAAGAAAAAAAAATATAATGTTTAAACGCATTAAGAATTCAAACGTGATTGAATGCAGAATTTGAAGAACTAGCCCCGCCGCCCGCCTTGGATGGGCTTCGCCCCTAGCCGGGGGGCTTCACCCCTCTGGATCCCCGCGCCAGCTGGCTCGAGCCCGCCTGCGTTGGACCCTCGCCTTTTCTTAATTATGAAAAAAAAATTATTACTATTCCAATCCAGTGTCTGCTTGAGGATTCATAGAATACATAATGCAAAGAATACATAAATATTTCTCTATACATTTCCTATGGAAGAAATCGTAACTTTAGCAACTAATAACTCAAAAAGTTTTAGGAATTTCGGGATGAAAATAATTTTCCTGTAATCCCTAGAAGGTCCCCTTTAAGTATAAAATCCAAATCCCAACGCGAAGTTGCCCAAATAGAGCGTGACAGTCAGAGAGGCGGACATTGGGGAATTATATAAATAGATTATTAAATTAACTACACTTTTAGTCTTTTTCAGTATTCGAGGCCATTTAGACTTAAGTGATTAGTTATTGAAATTAATTGGTGCTCACTCAATTCTATAAATCATTTAGTGCCATTCAGGCAGTGGCGTAACCAGGGGGGGCGAGGGGGGCTCGAGCCCCCCGCCCCAGGCGCATCGAGCCCTTGGCGCCCCCCGAAACCGGCATAGGCGCCCTACGGCCTCTAAGATATAGCCCAGCGAATGTGATTTTATCATATTCTTTTCATCGATTGTCTTAAAAAATTGATTGTTTTCTTTTAAAATTATATTACAACTTGAATTCTACTATTTTAAATGAATTTAATTCCAAAAATAATAATAAATAACGTATATAGAGGCTTTATAATTAAAATTTTTTTATTTTGCAATATATAAGCCTTAATTTGATGTTTTAAGGCTGTGGAGATTTACTCAGGATTCGTATAAGCCTTAATATTTAATTTTTTGGAATTCAAAACTTTTTTAAGCATGAAGGAATTGAGCAATGAGACTGAAATGTTATATTTAAATTAAACACCCCCGGGAACGTGAAAATAAGCTTTTAATCAAAATCGGCCAAAAAGTACTAGTATTTTACTGATGTAGTTTTTCAGTTTTTTTCGATTTTCTCAAAATGAAAGGGCTTTTACCATTCTTCAGGCCCGCCCGAGCCCGCCCGGAATTTTTTCAAATCCGCCCATTCCCGCCCGAGATTTAGTGAATGAATGAACGAATGTCTAGCAATTTTTAAATAAAATTTCATTTGCATGCCCGTCGAAATAAAATACTCAATTTTAAAAAGTTTTTATTCTTTGATATTTTTTCGAAAACTGAATAGTTTTTGAAATAATCACAGAAGAAAACGACATTTTTCGTAAAAGCAAAGAAAAATCAAAACAAAATCATACAGGTGTCATTAAAAAACATGTAAATATAAAGAAATTCGCTGAGAAAATTATTGGATGCAAGAAATTTGCCCGCCGAAGGCGAGCAAGGGGTCCAGGGGGCGGAGCCCCTGCAAAATCGGCGCCCTAGTTGGCTTCGCCCCCCCGCCCTCAAAGGCTGGTTACGCCGCTGCATTCAGGGATGAGTTAACAAAATAATTATTAATAATTAAATTTATTTTAAAATAAATATTAAAAGTAATAATAAGATTTTTAATAGACTTGACTCATCTTTCGAAAAATAATAATTATTATAATTTTTTTTTTTTTTTAAGATGGCTTTTTGTGAGGTTAGCTTTGTGTTGGATATTAATAATTGACAATTACCTTTAATGATAGTGACACCCCAGGAGAGACGTTTTGATATTTTGCACTATTTCTCAATAATAGATTCAACTCACTATTAAAATTTCACTATTATTAAAAAGAACACAAAAGAGGAAAATTTTATTTGTCAAATCTTGCAATTGCAAATAGAAAAGAATTGAAAGCCAAGTTGGACTGCTTGCACGTGTTCGCCGCTAGAGACCTCTGGCGTCGCTAATTGTTACGTAGAATTGAGAAAATTTAAATGAATAAAACTGTTTTAGGCGCATGTTTTTAAAATCAAAAGCACCGAGGATCTTCCATTTATCTTGATATTATCATCGTTCCTGGTTTCTGGACAATGGTTTCTTTATGGATATTTAATTCAAGATACTTTTATTCAAGTAAGCAGATATATTTTTTTTTATTTATTAATCTGTGTGTAAAATTGTAAACTCATTAATATCTTGAATTGAATTAAATAACGCACTGAGTAGATTTGACTTTTTAATAAATTGAAAAATGATACTAGCAGGCAAATTTTGTCTTTTGTTATTTTTATTAAAAATTTACAGACTTCAAAGGGGAAGGGGACTGTATTGGGTAGATATACTGTATCATTTATACATGTAAATTTTTCTTTAGTAATCTACAGATTACTTCAATAACACTTCAATAATTTTTCTATTTTTTTTCAGATTCCAAATTTTTTGGGCTGCTGTTTAGCCTCTTTTCAATTATCGTTATTTTTATGTTTTCCAAATAAAAAGATGCCTTCGAAAGGACCTCTTCTTCTTCCACGATGAAAAAGAACATTTATTTTATTTCCATTCTAGTATTAGGATATTTATTTTCAAACATTCATATATATTTTTTTTACTTGATATTTTTTTATTTATTTTAAATATATTTTTTACCTTTACTTATTGGGAGTGTATCATTTTCAATTATTTTTGAAATAATCATAAATAAACTTAATTTTTACTTAAGGTTAAATAGATTGTGATGTACAAGAACTGTTTGGCTCTAAATATTTCGCCCAACCTAGACAAAAAATTTAAAAAAAGAGTTAAAATTTTCTATGTCTATTATGGCGTTTTTTTTTTTTTTTTTTTTTTACCTTCAATCTTACTAATGAATCTAGTCACAAATCAATAGAATATTATTTTTGTGGGAATTTTAGATCCATAAAATAATATTTTGAGTGTTTTCATACACCCTCGTCATCTCTACTGGTTCAAGTTTCGAACTAAATTCTTTAAAATGATTCGTTTATTTTTAAAATTTCTCTTCGTAGAAATTGTCCAGGATTCGTCAGATACAAATATATTAATAACGGAATAAAAGTTGTATATTTGTACATTAATAAAAATGTCTTCCATTATAACTCGCTGTCGTCATCATCTGGGTTAGTCCGAATTAATATTTCGTATAAGGAAAGAGAAATGGACCGTATCCAGGTTGAAAGTCTTGCCAAATTTTTACAGGGTAGTTGGGACAATTTTCTTTAGTTTCTTATCGCCCATCAATAAAAATATGAATCGAAAGAATTGCTCGATTCTCAATATTTTTAGCCTGACTGCCGGCATTTTTTCCTTTTTAAGGGTTTCTTTTTTCCTCACAAGATGTAATCAAATTGAATAGTTCATCTATACTGATATATAACACAAATATCACAAATAATTTGATATATTTCAACAAATAAAATGTGCTGATTTATAAAAAAAATTACATTTAATTAAAATTATAATATATTCCTCATTGTTCTTTTTACTTAATTCACACTTCAATTGCACAATATACATTTATAATATACATAAAAAAAACATATTAATATTCACAATTAATATGTTTATAAAGCCTTATATAGGAGACACGTTCAAAAAATAAAAGTACTGATATCCCTGTTGAAATGAACCTCCAAACCCCGATAGCTGCGAGCAACTGTTGAACTCCTTCTTTTTGTACATTACTCTTACTTTATGAATGTGCCTCGTTATATATGTAGGCTATATTTCTTCTTTCTTTCAAGTTTAAAAAAAATGTCATTTACGATATATGATATAGATATTTATTTATACTCTTTTTAAATGAATTTATGAAGTTTTTATTTATATATTATATATAAGAGCACTTTTATATTTAAATAAATAAAAAAAAAACTTAATTAAAAATTTATATAACGTTTTTATTTTACAGTTTTTCCCACGAAAATTAGAAGTTTATTTTTCAGCTCCTAAGAAAAACATTTAAGACAAAATTGACTTTCTTATTTCTAATAATGTTAACAATAAAATACAAAAAATATCAGACATTGATTGGAAAAATCAACATTTTTAAATGACGCTGTTCATTTTCTCAAAAGAAGAGAATAAGAGAATATTTAAATATTGCATCTCTACCAAATTACCTTAAACATAGTGAAACTTTTCAATTTCATTAGGAGATAGAGAACTGACCGAATCCACTACATGTTTCACCAAATTGCGTAGAGTGAATATTCTTCATTAATTCATGATATTTTTGTTCTCCATACTAGATGCAACATTCTAAAAAATGTACAGTGAGAGACAATATTAAGTCCCACCCATTTCATTTTTACTTTCTCTTACCTCTATATATATGTTAATATATATAGAGAGAAAGTATTGGATTCATGTCAAAAATTCGATGTCGAGATTTTGATGGATATACATGTTTTGAGGTCCCCTGAATCCAAAAAAGTGGTTTTCGCGACATGGTCTGTCTGTGTGTGTGTCTGTCTGGGTTCAATTTAAAGCATGAAGGAATTGAGCTACGAGGTTGAAATTTTATATTTAAGTTAGGCATCCACCTGAGGCTTGAAAATAAGCTTTTAATCAAAATCGGCCAAAGAGTACTAGTACTTTACTGATGTACTTTTTCAGTTTTTTTTCGATTTTCTCAAAATTGGCTCCAACAATTTTTTTTTTAATTCATAAATCAATTATTTTTTAGATGATCTTTAAAATGTATATTCTCATTTTGTGATTGAAATCTTCTGAAGACCACTTTACTCTTGTACTCCTTAGAAAAGATAGGAGAAATGGATCCCATGGTAACAAAATATAAATATTTTCCTATACTTGTAAATTTTACATCTTGAAATTCGAATGTACCGTACTGTCGGAAACTAAATATATCTCGACACAAAAAATCTGGTGCGACCAGTCACACCAGAGTTTAAAAAAAAAAAATTATATATTTTTTAATGGAAACTTTCATAGTTCAAACCTAGGAAATTTCCAATAGATATTCATTTTCTTTTATAAAAATAATGAAATAATCACTAATCACAAGTAGAAAACGCATGGGTGAGACTTAATATTGACCCTCAGTGTACAGCGTTTTTTATGTGAAGTTAAAAATTTGAATTCAAAAAAATATTTTTTCTAGTAATAATTTTCATTTTATTTTTATTGCTAAAATTATTAGTATAGAAATAAAAATTATAATGAATTTTGTCTTAAATATTTTTGTTTTTCTACAATTCTGTCCAATTCTCGAATGAGTGACTGCATATATAAAATAAAAGAAAATAATTTCTAATTCAAATAATTAAATCTATTTTTAAATAGATTAAATAAATTATTACATGTTTACGTTTGTATAAATATATATTTATAAAATTTGAATGAAACACAAAACTTAAAAAATAAAAATCGTAAAAGGCTGTCATTTACTATTTATTAGCACTTTGAATTATTTATATACATAAATATATCAGATCGGGACAATTTAATATTTACAGGTAAGAGATTTTAGGGCAAGTTAAAAAATACTAAATAAGAGCCTTTAATAAATTGTATACAAATTAAATATATATATATATATATATATTAAAAATTAAAATAGATTGAACCAGATTATTCTAATTGTATGAAAATAAAAATATCTTCCCGAGATAATGTTTATTTTTTGGTTACAAAAATTGTGCTTCCAGGGCCGGAACTAGAAGATTTTTTTAGGGGGGGGGGGGCAAAATTTAATTTACCGCCCCCTTCTTAAAATTTTCTATACAAAATTCATATCATTTTACCTTTTTTTTAGTAAATCTTTCTTTAATTGCCGCCCCCTGATATCTGCACACGCACCCACTGCCCCCCCCCCCTAGATCCGTCCCTGTGTGCTTCTATTTATAAAATTAACATATGGGGTGGTTGGTTTTCAAATAACCCATGTCCAATGGGACAGTTAATATATTCTTTAAAATATCACACAAGATGATTGTTCGGGTATAAAATAGGACCCAGAAAAGGAATATTCCATATATAAAATGCACTTAACTGTCCCTTAGAGGTTAGTTCACTTGAGTCGGAGCAAGTGCACAGTACTTGAATAAGACTGCAGAAGTCGTAACGTTGGACAGTATTTTATATTTATAATAAATAATTAATATAAAATGTGGTCTATAATTAAAAACTTCCATATAAGGAATCTTCCACTTTCACGAAATGCTTACACCCAAGCTTCATGGACCAATAATGAGTGGAATTTTACTTTTAACTCAAATATTGGTAAACGTGAGATAATTGAGAAGGCTTAACATCAAAACAGATGTGTAAACTACAGAAATAAATATCTTAATAAAAAAATTCATATCGGTATCTCTCTAACATGATAAATAATTAAAAAATGATTTTAGAAATTAGTGGGCAAGGAGTTGGTTTGAATTCTTAATTTAAAATTTGCCTTGATATTAAATTTTAAAATTACCAGGCGAATTTTCCCATTTAAAATTTCGAAATTATTTTTAAAACCAATTTGCAATACTTTCTTTATAGGTTCTTGGTAAAGAATTTATATTATCAGGGCGGCCGAGAGCCGAGAGCCATGCCCTGAATTCTGTATCAATTTCCTTTCCCCTTCCTCTTTATAGAATGATTAAATTTTAAATTCGAATAAATACGATTCCGAAGGAACAAAAAGATTTTTAAATATATTTTTTCAATTAAGAACTAAGGCCCGGGTCCCCTTAGATAAGAAAATTAAAAAATTGTAAGTTTTTTTCTTAAGCCATGTTAGAGGTAATCTATTGAAAATTGTAATTTTTCATTGGTGATTTATGTAGAACCGGCCCCAGGGGATTTCATCCCCCTCTCCCTCTCTCTTGTCTTCAGGCCTGTATATTTATATATATATTTGGGTGGCAATTATTTACCAAACTTAAATTTCTGAACGGTTCGCCTCCCAGATCATTCAATTATCACAAAAAAATAAGATTGCAATGATAAAAGCTCTTTAAGCGTTTAACCCGTGCCGAAATGCTAATGAAGAAGATTAGCATAAAGTGTACTTTAAAAGATTTCCACAAATTTAAATTTAAAATTTCTATCTCCTAGCTCTTTTCGTTCCTGAGATATTTTGTTCACAGACAGACCAATTTGCGGGACCCACTTTTTTGGACTCAGCGGACCTCAAAACGTGTTTATCCATCAAAATCTCGGCATCGAATTTTTGACATGATCGCAATACTTTCTATATATATCATATATAGGTTAAGAGAAAGTAAAAACTAGGTTATGTGTTTCAAATTAAATATTTATAAAATATACTTAATGCGCGTTTCAACTTTCAAGTCATCATCACAAGTATAATCACAATTCATTTAGGCTTATTTTATAATCACTTCACTCTAATAATGTTTCAACAAGAGCCCACGGTAGAAAGTTTAAATATGAACTTTTCTCAGGTTAAGTCGCCTTAACCTCTTAACTCCCTTCTTTCTTGAAAATGGCTCCAAAAGGAGAGCCGAAACGTCGAATAAATCTCAACATCCAATGCGTGACAAAACTCGGGAAGACTCATTTTCGCATCTGTACATGTATATATTTTTTATATAGTATTTAGATATAAAAAAAAAAAAAATTAATCTTGAATATATACTATTCAAAATAAAATTGAAAAAAAAAAGAATTGATTTTGATTAAAAATAAAAAAAATCATTCTAGCTATAAAAAATAATCTGGTTCAAGAATTGATTGACATAATTTTAGGATTTTTTTCTATTTAAAATTCAAGTATATACATAATTTGCATGGGCAGGATACATTTGTTATTATTTACGTTTTAAAAAGGGCATTTAAAATTGAGGAATGCACATTTATACAATAAATAAATATTTTGTTTAAAAACTTAACTTTTAAATTCGCTCCCGTTTTTTCATCTGTCTTTTATTTGCGCAACGCGCAATAATATCGCCCACGTGATCTTTATGATCAAAGATCTTCATTACTTGAGACTTCGCTTCATGGATTTGATCACTAAGAACTTTACTCCTTTGAATGTTTCCCTGAAATCAAAATATTCCATTTTAAAATTTATTTAGATTTATAAGTCATTTGGATTTGTATTTAGAAATTTTTTTAATCGTCTATGTTCCAACATATTTTTTTAATCAATAAGAAGATTGGTATAAAAATGAAAGATAAGTAGGTCTATTCTCTAAAAACAGACGTTTAAATTTATCCTCATAAATTGGGTGTTAACAAGTAATAACACTAGCGTTAAAAAATGCTATTCTCCATGGGCGTAGTCAGACATCTTGTTAGGGGGGCCAACCCCTCGTTAGAGCAAGAGGGGGGGGTTGCAATTAATATATACATAGATTATTAATTATTTATTTAAATAAAAAAAAATTAATGTAGTGGATTGGGGCGTTAAAAAAATTCCCAATGGAAAAAATATATTTTGTTTGTTTTTTCTTATTTTTGCACAAGCCAGGAAGGGGCAAGCCCCCCTGCCTCCCCCTGGCTACGTTCATGCTATTCTCTAAAAGAATTTAAACTGCGACGTTAACATGTTACTTTTATCTCAAAGCTGTCAAAATTCTAACCTTACTTTTAGATTCAAGACGCCATTTTTATGCATCAAATATGGCGTTAAAATATTAAGGTACCCCCTAGACATGACATTAATTTTTAACGCTAGTTAACGCTTTGGTGTTTTTGTTTTTGCATACAGAATAACAATTTGAGGCAAGGAGGTGTTAAAATTAATTTCATTTGTTAAAAATTAACGTTTTTGCTTAGAGAATAGACCTGAAGGTGTGCTTACCTTTAAGAGTTCATTCACTCTGTTTGTGTCTTTGTCTATTTCTTTAGGTGATTTGCGTTCCATAATTTTCAATGTAGCTGATAATCTTTCTCTGATTTGTTTTTCTGCATCCACCTTCAAATGAATAAAATTTATTAGAAATCATATTATTAATTAAAGCATTTTGTGTAAATGCCTTCTCAATCATTTAACTCATATCATACTGCATACATATACAAAATAAATGTGCTTCATGCCTTCCGGTTAAGAAACGATTGAGCTTGAATGCGAAAGTATTTCTAGAATAATAATAACACAAACCATATCTTCCATTTGAGTGGCAAGATGGTGAACTTTCCAGCCGTTAAGTTTTTGGGCAACGTTTTTCTGGTTGGCTAGCTCGGTGACTGTGGGTCGCCTCTCATCCTTAGGTTTGATGTCTGTGTATCTCATGAAGTGATTGTTCCTGCACTTCCACGTTTGCCGATAACAGCTTATCAATTGAGCTACGGGTCGCCTTGAAGGTAAAACGAGAGGTGCTTGAGTGACTGAAGAACTTGTCGAGTAAGATGGTTTGCAACTGGACGATAAAGAGTTGCCACTGCAAGAGACAGAGACATTCGACGCCGATGTCTCAGGAGTCTCTACATTTTGACAACATAAACAAAAGGGTTTTTAAATTTCAAACAAAATTTTTAATTATAGATAGATTAAATTATTAATATTAATTAGTTTCAATTAAAAAAAGATTTTATTACAATGGAAAAAATATTTTTTCCTATTTGTCAGAAAAATTCAGATAAAACAAAGTAATTTGTAATTTTAATAAAACTTTAAATCAAGTGAGTCTGCATACATTCAATATCAAATATTTTATGATTGATGATATCTGGCATTGAGAAAAAAATTACTTTTCTTGTGAAAATTTTCTTGATAGAAGCATATGCTGATTTTATTTAATTCAATTAAAGTAATTTTTTTGTGAAATAACAAAAAAATTGATGTTCTTTATTAAAGAATTAATGATTAATAAAAAGAAAAAAATTTGTTTCAACGAATTTCTTGAGCCAAGAAAATTTTGTTATGGACAATACTACATTTTTTAGTGTCCGGAAAATAGTCACATAGCAAAAAAAATTTAAAGAACTAATTTGACATAGCTTTAAAATTTCCCTGATACTTTTCAAAATTCCCTGATATTGCCATTATAATTCCCGGTCCCATTAAATTCCCAGATAATTCCAGGTTTTTAAGGTTTTCCAGGTCTGTAGCTACCCTGTCTATGAAAGGTGACTTTTTCAGATTTCTTTCTTTTACACCTTTCTCTTTAATAACCCTAAAAGAGCGAGGAAAGCCAATTTGGACCAAATATCTCTAAAAATTACGAAAATTTTGAAGAAATATGAAGATGAATTTAACCTTTAAAAAAAGTGTTTTAACTTATTTTTTGGAATTTTTTTCTTGATCCATTGTATTTATCAGCTAAATAAACAGTAATTGAGTTATCTTGGTTGTGATTACTAGAATTTTAAATAAAATATAGTAGAAATCTTCTTAAAAAATGTTTTTAATTTACTCAAGAATATTGAAGCGCACTTTAAAAAAAGACAAAGAAATCAACTAAGAATATATATAAAAAAAAGAATGCAAAAAAATGCACAGAAAACAAATTTGAAAAAAAAATCAATATGAGATAAATTTATTGGTACTGTTTTAAAAGTTCCTTTCCTCTTCTTGTTGGATATTTTTTAATCTAAAATAGAACCGACCTTGAAAAGAAAGAATATTCAAAAGGAAGAGATTTATGTTTATTAACAAGAAGTTAGCTTCAATACCATTAATGGCAGATAAATAAACAAAGATTGCTAATTCTTTATATAAAAGTTCGCTCCCACCAGAGAGCCTCCTTTCCCATTTTTTGTTCTCCCACTTTGTGATTTGTTCTTTTTTTTTTTTTTTTGTCTGTTTTCTATTCTTTCCTGACTACACAAATCTTTTCCCTTGCCTTTTGTTTTCCCCTATCAGATCCCCGAGAGGTCAGTCTTGTTCTCTTTTTTTCCCTTCAGTCCTTTTTTGTTTTGTCCTCGTTGTTTTCCTTATTGTTTTGTCTTTTTTCTTGTTCCCTTGTCTGACCCCCCCCTTCGTTTTTGTTCTTTATTAAAGAATTAATGATTAATAAAAAGAAAAAAATTTGTTTCAACGAATTTCTTGAGCCAAGAAAATCTTGTTATGGACAATACTACATTTATTTAGTGCCCGGAAAATAATCACATAGCAAAATACGAGAAAGTAAAAAATTTAAAGAACTAATTTGACATAGCTTTAAAATTTCCCTGATACTTTTCAAAATTCCCTGATATTGCCATTATAATTCCCGGTCCCATTAAATTCCCAGATAATTCCAGGTTTTTAAGGTTTTCCAGGTCTGTAGCTACCCTGTCTATGAAAGGTGACTTTTTCAGATTTCTTTCTTTTACACCTTTCTCTTTAATAACCTAAAAAGAGCGAGGAAAGCCAATTTGGACCAAATATCTCTAAAAATTACGAAAATTTTGAAGAAATATGAAGATGAATTTAACCTTTAAAAAAGTGTTTTAACTTATTTTTTGGAATTTTTTTCTTGATCCATTGTATTTATCAGCTAAATAAACAGTAATTGAGTTATCTTGGTTGTGATTACTAGAATTTTAAATAAAATATAGTAGAAATCTTCTTAAAAAATGTTTTTAATTTACTCAAGAATATTGAAGCGCACTTTAAAAAAAGACAAAGAAATCAACTAAGAATATATATAAAAAAAATGCACAGAAAACAAATTTGAAAAAAAAATCAATATGAGATAAATTTATTGGTACTGTTTTAAAAGTTCCTTTCCTCTTCTTGTTGGATATTTTTTAATCTAAAATAGAACCGACCTTGAAAAGAAAGAATATTCAAAAGGAAGAGATTTATGTTTATTAACAAGAAGTTAGCTTCAATACCATTAATGGCAGATAAATAAACAAAGATTTTTTAAGAATTTTTCTACATAATTTATTTAATATTGTAGAAATCACAACCAAAATTACTCCATTGCTGTTAAATACAATGGATCAAGAAAAAAACTCGAAAAATAAATTAAACATTTTTTAAAGGTTACATTCATCTTCATATTTCTTCAAAATTTTCGCTATTTTTAGATATATTTGGTCCAAATTGGTTTTCTTCGCTCTTTTTTAGGTTAATATTGAGAAAAGGTAAAGAAAGGAATCCAAAAAAGTCATCTTTCATAGAAGATGAGACCCTAACGTATTCTTTATATTCAATATTAGCCAAGCTTTTAAGAAATTTTAGCACCGCTGCTTTAAAACTTATATTAAGAAATTCAAGTTAAAAAGTTCCAAGTACTGTCATTGTAAAATGCAACTCTAAAACTTTATCTAATTAAAGTGAAGTATTTTATATCTAGTATATATCTTATTAGTGAATGGAATAAAATACCTTCTTTGATTTCTTTTTTGATTTTTTCTTCAGATATAAATTCCATTTCTTCGTCACTAAATTTCGCTTCATGAAGTTCGTTAACACTGAAAAATTTTAAGAAATAATAAATTAAAAAATTTCTTATACAATCTTCCTCTAAGCAAGAAATTCGCAGAAACACTTACAACTGTTGTTTTCGTGGTTTCTTTCTGGGACTCATTTCGGCTGATGGTAGACAATCGGGAGCTTTAATAACTGGTGCTGGCGGTAAGGAATCATCACCAGCTATGCTATCGCCAAGTCCAGGAGATGAGGTCGCAGAAATTGTTGTGGAGCCAGCACTCGAGTGGCCGCCACCTCCATTTCCACTTCCATTGCCTCCAACGCCACTCCGCGAATCCGGCCTAGGGCCAAAACATTTAATCATTTAAACGATCAAAAAAATCAATTGTTTATGTTAGTAAATAAACATTAATTGTTAAATGAAATCTATTTTATATATTATTACGCCCGAAAGAACTGCCTCCAGGATTAGTGCAATAACAAGATCAATTAAACCTTGGCGGGGGGCCTGTAAAAAATTAAACCTTGAGGTCAATGGTCTGCCTCCAGTCCTTAATTATATTGGCATGAAATTAAATTTAAATAAATTTCAGTAGTTATTGTTTATCCCTATTTTTGTTAATAAGCAAGGTTCATCTATTTAATAGTAAACAGTAATAATTTTTATATGAATGAAGAATTTAACAAACATTCATTTGCAAATTTTTCCCCACTCTTCCTCTCCAATTGGAATAAAGATTATTATTATTACTTTCTCTTACGTATATATAATATATATATAGAGAGAAAGTATTGGATTCATGTCAAAAATTCGATGTCGAGATTTTGATGGATCTTCACGTTTTGAGGTCCCCTGAATCCAAAAAAGTGGTTTTCGCGACATGGTCTGTCTGTGTGTGGGTGGGTGGGTGTGTGTCAAATTTTAAGCATGAAGGAATTGAGCTATGAGGCTGAAATTTTATATTTAAGTTAAACACCCCCGGGACCGGAAAAATAAGCTTTTAATCAAAATCGCCCAAAGAGTACTAGTACTTTACTGATGTACTTTTTCAGTTTTTTTCGATTTTCTCAAAATTCGCTCTAACGATTTTGATTAAAATTCAAAAATCAATTATTTTTTAGATGCTCTTTCAAATGTATATTCTTGTTTTGCCCTCAAAATTGTTTGAAGCACACTTTACTCTTGTGCTTCATAGGAAAGATAGGAGAAATGGTTGCCATGGTAACAAAATATAAATATTTTCACACACTTATAAATTTTACATCTGCATTCAAATGTTCCCTACTGCCGGGAACTAAATACATGTCGACACAAAAAATCTGGTGTGACAAGCACAGTACACAACTTTCGATTACCGAAGGTAAGAGAAAGTTGTGTGCTGTGCGCCAGTCACACCAGATTTTTTTATTTTTATTTTTATTGTTTTATTTGTCCAACAAAATTTTTGTTCTTATTTTCATGTCGTTGAAGCAGAGGATCCTCGCAATTATTATTTTTGTCTATCTTTTTTTTTTTTTTTTAATTTCAACTATATATCAAAGGGAATAAGTGTAGGGACAATACGATAAGTCGAGAGAATCGCTTTTACTTTCTCTTGCCTATATATGTAGGGACACTTAATTTTTTCCCCTCTGCAAAAAAATTTTTTTATGGAACTAATTTTTCCTGCAGGTGGCACTTTTTCAGTTTTTTTTCCCATTTTTCAACCACACCTGATTTTTACTAATCGTTCTTGTTTGAAACTTTTTTTTCGTTCGTCATCTGACCACCTATTTATTCACTGCTTAGTTTTGCTATGTATATCAAAGAAAAAATTAAACCTGATATGAATAATCATTTGTTAAGACATAAAGATAAAAAAGTAAAAATACCTGCGAGGTGGTGAAGGAGGTGATTGAGGCGAAGGCGCAGCAGCAAGTGCAGCCAACATATTTGAGAGATTTTTTTGCGCCTTCAACGGTGACCTGCAGAGCAAATGTTAAAATTTTAATAAATCTACTCGAAATGGGCTAAATTTTTTTAAAATGAAAATAATGCTTCCAACTATTTATATATCTATTTTTCTATTAATATAAAGATGTATACATGAAATAATTAAAAAATATTGTTGCAACGATTTGAGAGTCTTACACATTTTTTTTCTTACAATCTTTTTAAATATTGGATTGTCGCCATCCCATATTGATATTTGTTCAATCGCTGGCTAGATTATTTGCTCGTTCCAAATCCAACTGTATTCTGAAAATTATGGGGATCCCAATATTTGGTAGATTTTTAAATCAAAGGAAAGAAGCCATCATCAAAAAATCATAATTTCTGATATACATTATCTCACTTGTCAGATGCATAAAAATTAAAAAAAAAAACTATTAACTAGTTTCTTGATGGCTGGATATTATGATATGAGGATGCGTTACAAGGGCAGCCAAGGCGAAAAATAAATAGATTTTTGTTTTATTTTTCGCCGTGGCTGCCCTTGTAACGCATCCTCATAAAAAACTATTAATATTACTAGTCATCAATAGGCCTATATAATTAATAAGCATGTTGCTTGAATGGAGAGATTAATTGTCGAGGAATAAGCAGGTGTAAGTAAGGCATTTATAGAAAGAAAAAAAGTTTTGCTGTTTTTTCTTTTAAAGGAATACTTAATTCTGGCCGAACATATAGCGATGTATTATGGTTTAAGTTTTAACCACTCGGGCGAGCAATTGCCCGCCTTCCGGCGGGCAAGTTTATTGCCCATTTGGGATATTTCTTGTAGCAATGCAAGTGTTAAGATGTTAAGGAAGGATCTCGAGTTCAAGAGAGAGTACCGACTGGGCACAGCTAAAGGTTCTATTTATGATAGTTTAAAGGGTCAGTCATATGAGTGCTCTCTTCTTTTTTTTCAACTGCTGCGTAGCTCCTCCCACAGCCATAAGTCGTACACCCAGAAAGCTGATAACAGAGCACCGAACTGCCTCTCTAATTTCCAAGCAAACTTGCCTTTTTTGTGTTGCTATATTTAAGAAATTTGATTATAATTAATTTTCCAAAATATTTAAAAGATTCCAATTATTACTATGTTACTCCCTGGTCCATGTACTATATGTGTACTTAATTCCAAATAGATTCATTGAAAATTGTGGATTTTTATAGAACATATACATACATACATACAGTTTTCCATTTCATTTATATATATATATAGATGATGATACTAACTGATGATTTTTTCAACTACTTTTTATGAAAAAAACGAGAAAAAAAAAACAGCAAAACATTTTTTTCTTTCTATAAAAGCTTACATCTGTTTATTCCTCGACAAGTAATCTCTGCATTCAAGCAACATTCTTATTAATTCTCTTGTCTAGTTTAGTATCAATACTATGTATATAATTAAAGCTGATATGACGCGTTGCTAGAAAATGCCAACAATTAGAAAAGCAACTCATTTGCCTCGATCAATTGTAGTGTCTACTAATACTTTATGTGAGTATAAATAGTTCTTCCATAAAGTGAACAACTCACCCTTCATTGTCCCGTTTTCTGAGAATGCTTGGCCTTGGTGAAGCATTGAGCTTAGAGGAAGCCGATGGTTGCAGATTACAAGGCCCCGAAGACGAGGACGATGACGTTACTGGTGTGGCTATTAAAGCTTGAGGAGCTGCAGGGGCTTGGACAAGAGTCTGATTTTGAACTGCAGCTGTAGCTGCAGCAGCCACAGCTGCTGCATCGGCTTGAACAAGTGTTCCTGAAGACAATTGTTTTTCCAAAACTATATTGGAACATAATTTTGGGCAGAGTGTCATTAGTTTAAATATTAATTATTAAAATAAAGTAAACTAACTTCTAGATGAAAGAAATTAGAAAAAAATATAAGAAAGATAAATACCTTCAGCAACATATTGAGGAAGAGGAACAGCAGCGCCTCTTGATGAGTCTACGACCATTACCGGGTTAAATGCTGCTGTAACCAAACCTTCAAAAAAAAAATAAATAAATATATTTAATAATGAAATATTATTATGGTATTTTTATTGATATTTACCGTGGACTTGATGGGTGGCGGTGGGGCCGGGAGAAGGCCTAATTGGAGCCGGAGAGGCAACAACTGACGGAGCAAGGGCTGCTGTTGTGGCTGCAGAGCTAAAGGACCTAGCCACTATAGGAGGGGCAACTTGATATGAAGCTGTGGGCCCTCCTGCTTCATAGAGGTATGAAGGTACCGTGGCGTAGGCAGTCGTTGTCTGACCAGAAGCTGATCGCAAACAGAAACCAGATATTTAACAGATTTTTTAATATTAAATCTAGTGTATATTAGGGTGGTCCTTATTTTGAACTTTTTCGAATTTTTTTCGACGCTAGTCCTAAATCGGTTCCAAATATAAATAAAAAAAAAATCCCTGCCAAATTTCAGCTCTTAATATTAATATCAACCCGTCCCCCAAGGTAGCCAAATTTTTAAAAGGAAATAACATGGAAAAGTTCTTGGTGTCTGTAAAATTTTGTAACTCATCAACGGAACAACTTCTTGGTGAGACCATAACATATTCTATAGGAAATTTAACGCTCTCCAATAAAGGTATCTTATGATTTTTGGGTTACTCCACTGGTTCAAAAGTTATTCGAAGTTAAAGATTGAAATGAAATTGACTATAACAACAACTTTGACCTCGAATAACTTTGGAACCAGTAGAGTAACCCAAAAATCATAAGAGACCTTTTTTGTAGAGCGTTAAATTTCCTATATAATATCTTATGGTCTTACCAAGAGGGTGCTCCGTTGATGAGTTACGAAATTTTAAAGACACAAAAGAACTTTTCCCATGTTATTTCCATTTAAAACTTTGGCTGCCGTGGGGAACGGGTTAATATTAATATTAAGAGCTGAAGGCAGGAATTTTTTTTATATATTTGGAACCGATTTAGGACTAGCGTCGAAAAAAATTTGAACTAGTCCAAAATAAGGACCACTCTAGTGTATATATATATTTCATTTAACATAATTTGAAGAGAAGTTGCTGTTGATGTTATGCGATGGAAGAGAGCAAGTACGGGTGCAACGAATAAAGAGAGCCTTTGCCAGATGCCAAAGGGAGACATTCGGAAAAGTTTTTCGTCCTTGGAGACTGATAAACGAATTAGGCACAAAATTGTCAATGTTGTTGAGGCACAAATTTACGTCTCCTTTTCGGCATTTGGCATCCAAAGGCTCTCTTTATTTTCTGTACCTGTACTTGCTCTTTTCCACTCTATTTCATTTAACATTTGATTAAATTAACATCATTTCTTATTGGGAGAATATTTATGAAATTACCTGGAGAAGCTCTAGGCTGAATGTAAACACTTGTAGAAACCGAAGGGGGCTGTTGATCAGAGCTACTGGATGGAAAATTTGAATTAGGCTTATTTGTAGAGACTGAAGAAGTAGCACTCATAGGGACTGAAATAAATAAAAAATAATAATGTAAAAAAAAGGAAATTAAATTAAAATATTAAATAAATAATAGATCTTTGATTACCTGTACCTCTAGTCGCAGGAGTGAGAAGCATTGGGCCGGCAACTTTATTTACTGGAATTTGTGCGAGCTGAATTTGTCCATGTGTAGGTTGCGTTATCATCTAAAATGGAATACAAGTTTAGTAAAAAATACTTTTTAATTATACCACTTATTTTAAGAAGCTAAGATTCCTAATTAAATATTGAATTCTAATTTAATTAAGAATTTATACAACAGAGTAGTAATTAGTAAGAACAAAATAAAAATAAAAGAGGTTAATTAATAATAACTTCTTGTTTAAAATATGCAATAATAATAATGTGTGATAAATATATGTAATTTATAATACTAATGGGATAGGACGGTTAATGCGAGGACCGGTTGATCCGAGGTCAGATAGGAGGAGTTTTACTGTAACTTTGTGAGTTTGTTTACAAATTATCTTCTTCCAAAATTGTAATAATTTATAGGGAATGACTTCGTTTGGATACTCAAACATGTCACATCCGTTCTGAAGAACGAAATCGCAGTGATATTTGCAAAAAAAGGTTATATTTTTTTAATGATCATAATACCTTTGGACCAATGGCATGTTGAAGTGCCCGAGCTGTTGGTACTGGCAGCTGTGAAATGGCTTTGAGAGGCAAACTTTTAATTGGCACCGTTTTAAGTCCAGCAGCTGCAGCTGCGGCGGCCGCTGCCGCCGCTGCTGCTGCAGCAGTTCCAGGAGCTGCAGTGACATTGGGTCCTCCAGGAGTTGCTTTAAGAGGCAAACCGACTTGGTGTAACGAAACTAGAGGCGTGCCTGAAGTCACCGTCAATCTGGTGAGTTGTGTAGCTTGAGGTGAATTCACTACGGATGCTGATACTGAAGAGACAACATTGCTTACCCCTATGGTCACGTTGGTTAGAGGGACGGCGGGTTTCGTCACTAATCTGAAAATTGAAATAACAAAAATATTTTCATATTATTAGATTTTACTTTAAGGGACTTCAGGAGAGCACATTGAATCTTTAGTCCGAACTTCTGAGGCATTTTAAAGTATTTTTTTTATGCGGTTTTTTGAAATGATTTAAATTTGTGAGCATTTTACATAATAGAATGCTTTTTTTTTAATTATGATTAATTAAAAAATATTTTTATTATATAGCAATAAGTTTATTAGAAAAAGCAAAAAAAAAAAACGTTCCATTATGAAAATTGTTTTTTTTTTTTTTTTTTTTTTTTTAAATATAAAAGTGTAAAAATTATTAATATCCAACCTATAATAATTAAATAAAGTGGTGACCAAAAAAAAATATATTTCGTATTTATTTAAAAATTAATGGCCAAATAGTTCAGCACTCATGCAAAAGATGGCGGGCTAGTCTAACAGCCGGCATTATCAGATCACTTATAAACCTATATTTATATAATTTTATGGTGTTATAAATGATATATAATCATTATTAACTATTCATTATTAAAAGATCAACGAAAATCAAATAAATACATGAGATTAAATATAGCTCTACCATCCTGCCATCTGTTGGCAAATTTTCGTAATAGTTGGGCTTTTTGGCTAAATTTTTAAGACATCTAACGCCATCTTATCGGCAAAAACATGCGAACAGCTTTGCCTCCCGAAGCACCTTAACAAAATGTCTATATTTAAAACAAACCGATCGGTCTATGTCACCTTTACTGACTATATACTGAGAAGATCAATCAAAAAATGTAGGTTTTATAAACTTACGAAGCTACAGAAGCTGAAGGCGTGGAACAAGGTCGAACTAAAGGCGCCGTTCCTATGGTATTTCGAACAGTCGTCACGGCCGTTGCTTTTGGCAAGTTTTGTATCTATATAAAAAAAATTATTTATTAATGTTTATATATATATTTATTATATATCATTATAAAATTATAAATATTAATATTACAATATAGGATACCTGCGTTTGTCCAGGATTTAGAGTAAGAGGTTTTGCCTGAGTTACAGGTTGTAAAAGTTGAGCTGGTTTAGAAGCTGGTTGAAGTGTCAATGGACGGCCAGTCACTGGAAAATTAAGAAATTCTATTAGATATGTGAGAATTGATTCAAAGTGTTTTACTTAAAGTTATACACATAATTGTTTTAATGTAATAATTGAAAACTACCTTGTCTTCAAGACTAGAAATCTTGGAAGCGTAAAGTTTAAAGACCAAAGGAAATGGGTGTGGGATGCAATCATCCGTCAATGTCCACCTTTATTTTTTTCTTTAATGTAAATATATTTGACGATCTAAATACTTTTTCGTGCACTAAAGAGAGATAAATAAGTTGTAGATAATTAATCGTTTCGAATTATCTGCTAGTAAATTAAAGGAACGAGAATAAAAACATTTTGCCGTTTTCATCTCATTCAATGAACATAATTAAATTTTCTTAAAATTTAATTTTAAAAACATTTAAATTTAAATTCAATCCAAATGATATTCAAAGCATTGACTTGACTATCTCTCCTATTCTCTCGGATGAATTATAAAGAGATTTTTATGACCTAAAAATTGACGCCAATTCTTATAAATCTAATTGATTAAATGTTTTTTATCAACCGGTTCGAAAAGTAAAGAAATTAAATGATCAATTTTTCATTAAACGCAGGTCCTGGCGAAATGTTTTATTAATATAATATTAAACATAACAGTGACAATAAAATAAGAATTAAAGAAACATCTACTGTAAAGTATTAATATATAGACAAGAAAATTCAGGGTTTATCTCAAAAATAAAATTAACATAAAGTTAGTTTCAATCAAATTTCTAATGTTAGGTAAATGTAAAGTTTATGAGACTTTCTAGTCTATATCTATACTGTATATAATTATGAAGTCTATAATCAAAAGTACCTGTAACTTGGGCTGCCCGAGATGTGGTTTGTTGCCATGTTCCTGTAAGGGTGGGTGTGAGAACTCCTCCAGAAGAAGACGCGGAGACTGAAGCACGAGGTCCAATAGCACGTAGGCTGGCCGGCACGAAGCTAAAAAATTCATTAAGATAATGCCTTAAAATTAATCAATATGTTAAATCAATTCTTGAAATTAATTAAGTTAAAGATGAGAGTTTAAATTAAAATTGTTTATTATTAATCGAGTTAAAAGAGACCTAAAGCAAGGATCTTTCCTCAAAGTCCCACTCTTAAAGTTTTCTACATGTGTTTATTTCATTGTTTTTATAAAAGATGATGGAATTCTTTATTGGAAAATGTTACATGGACCATGAAAATTTTTCTTATTAAAAAAAATCAATAAATGGGTGAGACTTGTAAGTTTTAACTCTTAATTCATTCATGAAAAAAAAATTTAACAATACTTTTTTCTTCCTAAAACGCTCTTATTCGAATTTGCAATGTAAACTTTTATTGGTGGCGAGGGTCAGAATATAAGCACTGGAAACATCAAATAAATAAATATGGGTTTTTTTCATTAACTATTGTATTTAATAATTATGAATTTAAATAAATAAATAAAAACTTCTCGTTGTCAAATATTTCGGCCACAATGTTTATGGCAATCTTTTCCAAAGATCTACTATAGAAATATAAAGATATATTGGGGAACTGTGAATGGCCCACAGTATTGTAGGACTAAATAGTTGCAATAAGGGAGTCAAGGAGAGAAAAGGCTGATTTTATTTTCGTGAATGAGAAAAAAATTCATTTCGATTAATAAAACATTATAATCGTCGAATATATTAAAAAAATGTACTTTATATTTTCAGTGGCGCAACCAGGATTTGCTCCGGGGGGGTTGAAAAATTAAACTTAAGAAAATTCCGAATATTTCAGGGGGAGGGGGGGGAGGGGGGCTGAAGCCTCCGAATCCCCCCCCCCCACCCCTCATCCATAAAAAATAAGCAATTTTCGTTTTTTTGTTAAAATTTTATTTAAATAAAATAAACTTCTTATTTGTATTTTTTATACATTATTCTTTTTTTAAGAAACTTTTTTAAATAAAAAGACAGGCTGCTAATTTTTCTTTTTTATTTGTAATATACATAATATAATATTTAGCAATTTGAATTTTTTTCTCTCCTGGGGGGTTTAGGGTTTTAACCCCCCCCCCCGCCCCCCCCTGGTTGCGCCATTGTATTTTTTAGACTAAATGAAATATATTTAAAAAAAAAAAAAAAATTCTGGCTGCGTTTTCTTCTAACTTTCATTCCTAATGTGATATATATACTTGGTCCAGAAATTACTATAATAATATTGAATCAAGATATAAAAAATACCAACTACTTTATTAAGCATAATAAAATTTCACAACAAAGAATTGAAATTTTTTTTTCCTCAAGTTTATCTTTGGACTTTTATTATTTAACAATTTCAATAATAAAACAGTTAAGCAATATCAACTTATGAGAGAAATTCATAAAGAATAATTTAATTAATAAGATTTAAACTTTCGACCGTTGGTTCTCGTTGAAACATTTTGTAAATTAAAATTAAATATACAAATTAAACACTAGGTTATTTATTTCAAAGGTTTTATTAATTAAAAAATTAACACTTGATACGTATTTAGACAATTCCTTGTCATCATCAGTAATCTGATGATGACAATACATGAAAGTATCTACTATACATGCTGTATCTACTTTCATGTATTAGAATGTAATCACTTCTGATGATGACAAGGAATTGTCGAAATACGTATCAAGTGTTAATTTTTTAATTAATAAAACCTTTGAAACAAATAACCTAGTGTTTAATTTGTATATTTAATTTTGATTTAATTAATTTTAAATAAATAAAATATGCTTATCAAAAGTTCCTTTTTTGCAACTTGATCAGCTCAATAAACTGAAGAGGCTACAGCTGAGAGCATCACACGCAAAAGGCCCTCAGAGTGGGTAATTAGGCCTAGTTAACTGTTATTAATTATGCTGCTTCTTATCTCACGGCTTACGGACATTTTACACTTACATTTGAAATTAAATAGCTCTCCCTGATTTGTATTTATAAATATTTAAGACTAAATAAAAGAGAGAATTTATATAATTTTGATAGCCCATAGTACAACCTGTTACGCGAGAATCACAGAAAATACTTATATCGTTGTTGTCTTCAAAATATTTTTGACCTGATATTATATATATATATATCAATAATTGTGGAACCAACATACTTAGTGGGTGTCTGTAAAGCAGATGTTGCCCGGACGATTGGAGTTGCTAGAGCTGTGGACCGAGGGGCGGCAATATTTGCCACTGCAGCTGCTCCTGAAATTTATTATTTCAAAAAAATTACTTTTTATTTCATACTCATATGTTTATTTATCAATATTAAGGACAAATAGAGAAACTTCTTTTTTGAGGTTGGTTCAAAATCATAAATTACTTAAGAAAAGAATAAAAAAATGTTAGAAAACTAAATAAGAAAAAAATAAAATTTACCTCTGGGAACATGGTATGATGTTGTTGAATGCAGAGGAGCATTTTGTCTATTTGGTGTAATATTAACTGAAAAGAAAAAAAAAAGATTTTTCAATGAAATTCATAAATCATCAATTTTTTTAATATTATATATAAAGAATAAATAAATAAATATATAAATAGTTAACTGAATAATATTTCAAAATAATTAGTAGAAAACTCACCTTGTTTAATAATTGTCTGCTGACCTGGAATAATTTGACCAGCTGACAAGGGCCTTGGAGGTCTTGCATGAACTTGAGTCAAAGTTTTAGGGGTTGAACTTTCAATCTGTGATCAAACAAACAATTTATATGTCAATTAAAATTAAATACTTAAAATTATTATTATTATTAATTAAAAGAATTGAGGAAAAGTTAAGATAGTTTGATTATGTAGTAATCAACTGAATTAGCTATGGGGAAAATATTCTGATATTAGACAGATAGTTAAGGAGGCGTGTAAAAAATCAGAAACATATTAAAGGAGCCTGGAACCTCTCTGCTATACACAATAAACATTCAACATAACAAGAGTAATTCGTGCTTATCTGTGGAAATCACGAAATTATGGTTTAATTTACTAAAGAGGATTGTTAATGAGGAAACAGTCTTTGTAAAATATAGTAGTCAGAACATTGCTATAGAGGAGCTCACAATTGTGATTTGAAATCCTTTTTTCGGTTGATATAATATGAGAATGAGGCAATTTATATTTGAATGTTAGATAGTTACACACCTATTAAATAAAGTCATAGCCCTAGCAAATCCATCGCATACTTTCGAATTGTCTTCGGAAAAATTCCAAAATTTACTTTCCAATTTATTGGAAGAAACCTTAGTTAGTTTCTCAGAAAATGATAAAGGGTCTTCCATAAGCAATCAAAATAATTAAAATAAATTTTTACGTTGCATCTCTTAATCTACTTTGCCAGTACACAAGTCAATTGATTGACAGATGATTGGACACTGATTTTAATATAAATGTAAATATTATTGATATGAAAATATTATTTGAATAGTGTATATTTATCGATGTGTATATAAGCTTATATATTATTTATATCTTAACAAAACTGTATTGCTTAAAAGTGTATACCTTTCTAATATGTTCAACCTGACTTTTTGTGGAACTTTTCAAGACTAATATGAACAATTTTATAAAAAAAAAAAAATATGTATATTGTATATTTGAAAAATGGCTTTATGGCACTGATCCGTTAGCCACTTAAAATAAAATAAAAAAAAATTTGAATGTCGTAGGATTGTATAATTTGTATTCTTTATTCTCTTTATAACTAGTTGATCGATTTAATTAATATTAAGATCTTTTAATAAACCTTTAAGTGTAATAATTTTAAGTCTTCGTTGTAGATTTATAAAAACAAATCTATACTCTTCAAAACACATTCCTTGTCATCACAGTACCTGATAATAAAATTCAACTTTTCCTTTTTAGCAATTCATTCATTGATATTAAATCAAGTGTTAGTGAATATATAGCAAGGGATTTTACAAATATAATGAAAGAAATTTGGAGTTTAGGCTTTCACAGTTGTTATCATTAGTAAAAGAATTAGATTTTCGGTTTAACTGTGGTTTATTTGTAAAAATTGTTCAATTGAGATTTCCAGATGTAACAACCTTTGTAATCTTAGCTGAATTGTACCTGAAGAAGGCCACAGAATGAGTGGCCGAAACGTTGTAATTTTTACAAATAAACCGAAAATCTCTAATTCTTTTACTAATAATGAAAGAAAAGTCAAAAAGTCAAAAGCTTGTTATTGTTTTGGTTTTTAGCTTTTATAAAAATGCTTGGTAAAAATTTCCAATTTTGGTAAGATTATCCTTTTTTGAAAACGAAATTAGTTAATATTCATATTTAAAGTCAAGAGTTTGATTAATTGAAAGGTAATTTGAATAAATAATTACATTAGAAGGCTTGGAGACATCAGATGTGGCTTTGAGTGATTTTGAAGCCAAATCCATTGAAGCTGAATGGAATCATTCACAAAATAAGATGAGTAAAAATCTGGAAATACATTTTAAAATAAATTATTATTTAATAATAATAATAATGATAATATATGATAAGGAAATTAAAAAAAAACATGTTTAAGAAAACAGATGTCAAAATTTGAAATGAATATTTGAGAGTATAAAATAACAATCTTAATCCTAATTTAATTTTTTTCTTAAAGAGAAAATATTAAACTAATAATTAATTATAATGAATAATAAATGAAGTTGATTAAAGAAAATTAAGTGATAGAGAAGAAATTAATTTTATCAATTTTGAATTTAAATTAATTTGGAATGTTATTTCATGTAAATAATTTGTGAAAGTCATACCTGATTAATGATATTTAAATCAATAAAAACGTGAAGCATAGAAATAATGTTTTTAGAGAAAATATCGTGTTGTGAAAAATAAAAATGAAAAGCCAGCCAAGATACGAACTCTTGAAGCTCAAAATTTGATGTAAGCGCAGGGATACACAAGAGAGTAGCAGAGGGAGACACTCAACTCCGCGGGCAACAAAAATAGTCCCTCAGCATACTATTATTTTTAAATTCTCTTATCTAAGCATTTATTCATTTAATTTCGTCTTATCCTATTCAAAATAAAAATTCGATATTTTTAAAGAAAAATATATATTTTCAAACTTTTTATTAAATAAAAAATATATTAATTTTGGCGGGAAATTTGAAAGATATTGATGTTGTAGAGGGGATGTGACGTCACAGCGCGCCATCTGACACCATCACTTGCAACTTGTTTTTTTTTTTTTTTTCTTCAACTTGTCAGTTCCCTGGTCTAGATAAAAACATGATAAAAAGAAAGCCTGAAACAAACACTAATGACACTTGATTATTTTATTACAAGAACGGCTGTGAGTCAAATATTAATAATTGATAATAATTTTTATAGTTTTTAGTTTGATTTTTTTTTTTAATAATATATTTAAAAGTGAAGCTTTGACTTGTGGCTGTCTTGGCGGCTAAGTTCAAAATTAACCTAACAAATATACAACAAGTTATATAGTATATATAGTAATAATATGTTAGGTTATCTCAAGAGGGCCCGGAAACTGAATTTAAAAAAAAAAAACTGTATGCTATAAAAAATTACTGGTGAAGTTTATTAGTGCTCCATCATCAGTCTAATTGTTTTTTTTATGCTCAGAGTTGGACGATGTTATGCATGAAGGAAACAAGCGCCATTAACCTAAATCTGAGATAGGGCTCATTTCATTTGCACAATTGTAAACAAAACCAATGACAATGACTTTTTTTCTAGTTTTATACAAAAAAAATGCAGAGAAATCATGTTGTGATTTAAATAAATTGGTAGATCTTCTTTCTCTCAAGATAGCGGTCTTACCTCAATTTCGATCCTAATGGAGCTTGGTTCCTTTATGTATAACATCGTCCAGTTAGTTGGTGCTTGATATATATATATGTGTGTGTGTGTGTGTCTTTTAAATTGTTAAGCGGGCATACAATGTGTAACAATTCATATAATTCACTCTTTGAGATGACCATTATTACACATTGTATGCGCGTTCAACAATATTCAGTACATGTCCAATTGTCAACAATTTAAAACATGTATGAACCAGGCATTTATAGACTAACTCTGAGCATAAAAAACAAAGGACTGATGATGGAGCACTAATAAATGCACCGAAAAGCCTCCGGAAAATTGTTATAGCATTCAGAATGATTTATTTTTGGCTCCCTCTGCCCTTACTCTTCAACGTTATCAACACAGCCACAACTGCTTAATTAAAAAAAAAAAAAAAAAAAATATTTAATTCACAGATTATACCGTACGGTTTAAGTTCGTGGTAGATGATTTTATATAAAATGTTAGACAAATGTTTTTACACACTAATGATTTTATAATATAAGCCGGTGCTTACCAAACTTTTTGATATTGCGACTCCTGTGGATAACCCATGCCTCCATTTTTTGGAACCCAAGTTGATTAAAATATAATTTTTTCTTCATATATACAAATATTCATTTTATTATTAAATATCACAATTAGATCATTGAGCTGTCCCTCGTCTGCGTGAATTGAGAAAAGGCTTTCTACAAGTTCTAATGCTTTGGAGTTGGTGATTTGCTTATATTCTACTTCTTCCGGCGCCTTCTCTACTAACTAATGGGGTTTATGATGCTTTTGTTGAGCTGCGACACGGAAGAACTCTTGAATTTGAGAAGTCTTCCCCTTCTAGTGCCTGAAATGTTTCAGCCAATACGTCATCCTCTTCCCGAATCCCCTTCCTGACTATTTTGCCCAGCCAACAAGCAGAGCATAGAACCAAATTTTTTTGCTAAAATTTTGACTTCTTTTCATTGAGATTTAAGCCACCCCCAAATATCACATCTTAATTTCAGAGATATTTTAAACATTCCATATCGTGAAAGATTAATAAACAAATAAAAAAAAATCCAAAAATAAGAGAAACCGAAAAGGGAAGATATGGAAAGGATATCTTTTAATTATATTATATAAACATTTTAAAATAAAGAAACCCAAGATACCAAATAAAATAAATATTAATAAACATAAATTAAAAAACAAATATATTAAACATTTTACTTAGATTTATTTTCTAATTGTCCAAATATACTTTATAAGCTTTTCATTTGAGACATAGCACTATAATAACGTGATAAAATTAACGTTAAATCATTAAAATAAATCAAAGATAGAGATATTTTATAGAATCTTATAGAAATACTTAACATATTTTTTTTTATATGAGCAGAACATTAATTAGCCTAAAATGAACGATGAATAAAATAAGAGATTTCTTGAATATATTTATAATATGCACATCCAAACATTCATTCCACATATTCACAAATATTTTAATCAATCATTCAAAATAACATTAAAACTGCGATGCTTTTTAAAGGTAATGTTGATTTGAGATCAACTTTTAGACACATCATCGCAGAAGTTAAAGCAATAAGTTTTTTTTTCTTTTATATATATATCCACTGAACGTCAATAAAAACGCAAGACTTTGTTTCTTCTTAAAAAACCTGTTTAATGATATTGTAATTTATTAAACATTTAATATGACATAACTTATACATTTCTAACTAAATTAAACATAAATCCATATCATTTTAATAAATAATTACAATTTAAATAAAACAAAGACAAAAATGTCGAAATTTTTTTATTAACGCCAAATTTCTAAAATTTTAAAATCTTTTAATTTCAGTTTTTTTCTGTCTATTTTATTCGAAACTCATATAAAAACAAAATTTTGAATTAATATCCAACACAACATATCGGGATAATGTTGATTTGTCCTTCAAATTGTAAATCAACATTTTTGTCTTTATTTTATTTAAATTGTATTAAATTGATTTGTATTTGTGTTAAATTTACTTAGAAATGTAGAAGAGATTAGTATCATTAAGGTAGATTAGGACATGTCTTCTTAGGAAGAAACAAAATGTTACGTTTTTTGGCTTGCAGTGTATATAAATCACAAAAAAGTTCTGAAATTGAAGTGATAATTTTTAATTTAATCTTTTTCGAGAAAGGGTTGATTGAATTTATAGAAAAATTGTTTAGAGATGAGATGAATGAGATTGAAGCAGGCGCCAACGGTTGACTAGAGCGAAGCCAAAAGTGTCAATCTCGAAGACTTATTCTAATTTAGAAAAAAATACAAATTTATTTATATACGAATATTAAAAAAAAAAAACAAAAAAAAACTGATTTTATTATAAAACACTTTTATTTTTCAAAATTTTCGCTTCGAGTATTTGACAATGTTCGCTTTAAAACAACAGCAGCAATAACAAGAAGCTAAAAATCACAAAAGGGATAAAGAGATTAAGAAAAATTATTAAAAATGAGCCGACCAGCGGCGTTTAAAAGTTCAATTGGACTAAAAAGGGGCAGGGGAAGGGCACGTCACAACCAAAACCGGCCTGGCGTACATTTTTGGGGAAATTATATATATAAATATACTGTATATATATATATAATTTGATAAATAGTTGTAGATATATATTATATATATATCAACAGTTCTCAAACGGTTTCCTCTATTTTGAGGTTAATTATAAATGTATTTCAAAATTTAAAATATGAAAAAATAACATAGATTATTTCATTATTATATTTCAAATATAACATGTGCAGATAAATATATTTATTTATTCTATATATATATATAAATATATATTTTTTTATATATCAACTTTAATAAAAAATATAAAATTTAAAAAATATAAATGTCATATGAATAAAATCATTTGAGAACAATTGTTATATATTTGTATATATACAAAAAAAAAAATAATCCCGTGTTGTTTTGTCTCGTTATCACTTTTGGGCGGCGGAAGGACGCGAAAAAAAGTTTATAAATATATGACATCATTAAAGAACCATCATTATATCAAATCTATATTAGGTCGGAATGTCGCAAAGAGAGACAAAGAAATTATATATAAAGAAAGGATGATAGAGAAAGAGAGAGAGAGAGAGCTTAGCCTCACACCGCCAACAACAATAACAACAATAAGTAACAACAACAAGTTGAACAACACGAGAAAAGCCTAGCAGCTAAGACGCTCCGTGTAAGCGTTTTTATTTTTTTCCTTTTTTTTATTTTTTAATATTTATTTAAAAAAATACAATCATCAACTATCTTAATTCAACTTAAAAAAAAAAAATTAATTGTTAACTTATTTGATAAATATCTCTTGTCCGGGTTAGACTAGAATATTACAATGGATGATGATTTCTTTTTATATGAACATTCTCATCGCAATCATTTTTCCATCTATAAAAAAATAAATGGCGCCAATAAAGAATATGTTAGTGTCTCGTTTTCTATGGTAAATGACTTTTTTCGGATTCCATTCTTTTACATTCCTCTTTATTATCCTAAAAAAACGGCGAGGAAAGCCAATTTGGACCAAATATCTCTAAAAATAACGAAAAATATGAAGATGAAAAACACCTAACTTACTTTTTCCGAGTTCTTTTCTTGATCCAATGTATTTATCAGCTAAATAAACAGCAATCAGGGGCGGGGTATATAGAAATTTTTTCGGGGGGAGGGGGGGGGGGGGACTAACTCAAAAATTTTTCTGCGGAAAATTTTTTTTTAAGAAACTAAATTTTTTTCACACGAAATATTTTGCGGAATCAAAGTTTTCCACCCTGCGGAAAAATTTGTTGCGCTGTCTGTATATCCCTATATATGTATATGTGTTTGGGAAATTTCCGGGGGGGGGGGCCTTCGCCCCCCCCCCTTATATACGCCCCTGACAGCAATTGAGCTATTTTGGTTGTGATTACTAGATAAATAAAATATAGTAGAAATATTCTTAAAAAAAATGTTTATTTATTTACTTGCACGAAAACCAATCTGAAATAAATCAATATGAGATTTAAAGATACTTTTGCCCTCGGGCTTGGTGTAGTTGCCAGGACCTCAAATATATATATATATATTATAAATACGAGTATCGTTTAAAGTCTTGAATTGCCTGAAAAGACTGTGTGCATGAATGTGTGAATGTAAGTGTGAGTGGGAAAAAAGTGTGAGAGTTTAAAAAAAAAATGATACTTTTAAAAAGTTCATTTCCTCTACTTGTTGAACATTTTTTAATCTATAATAGAACCGACCATCATTTACCGATGTCAGTCCCAGGATCCCTGAATCCTGAAATTGTGTTATAATCATGAAAAAAGACGTTATAAAGATTTTTTTTTTTAAACACTCAGTCTTTTTTTCCAAGCACACTCACACACATACCCACAGTCTTCTCGACAACTCGGGCCATATAAGACTTTTAACGATATTAATATTTTTATAATATATATATATTTGGGGTCCATTTGGTATACAAATGGCTTAAATAAAATCATCGGAATGCCTGGGATCAGAACTCGCGACCCTTGGAATAGAAGGCAAGCATCATCAACTACACGAAGCCCGAGGGCCTTATAAAGAATATTCAATAAGGAAGAGATTTAGGTTTATTAACAAGAAGTTATCTTCAATTCCATTAATGGCAGCAGTTAAATCAACAAAAATGTTTTAAGAATTTTTCTACATAATTTTGGTAATCACAACCAAAATAGCTCAATTGCTGCTTATTTAGCTGATAAATACAATGGATCAAGAAAAAAACTCTAAAAAGTATATTAAAATACTGTAATAGCGAAAATAAAAACACGAGATTATCAATTATGTTTTTATTTACAAAAACGTCGCATTAATATACAATAATTAGAGTCAATAAATTTATTTCTATTGTTGCTTTAATGTCTGAAGTTGCTCACTTCAGACTTCAATTGGTTGATATCATCACAAATACCTTTTTTAAATCTTAAATTCATCTTCATATTTCTTCAAAATTTTCTTTATTTTAGAGATATTGTGTCCAAATTGGCATCGGGACTCTGTAGTTTAATAAAGAGCAAGGTAAAAGAAAAGAATCCCAAAGTTATTTATCATAGAAAACGAGACACTAACATATTCTTTATATTAGCCAAATAAATTTAAAAAAAAAAAACCAGGACAATTTCCAACAACTAAATAGGAAAAAAAAAATTTGTTTTATTAGAATATCCTAACATTGTCCTTGTACAAATGTACAATTAAAGAAAAAAAAAATTCTCTATGTTTTTTAAACTATATAATAATAGATATGTGAAGCGAATATGCAATATTTGCAAAGAAAATGAGTATATATTCAAAATTAAGAGAGATGCATTAAATTAATGTTAAAAACCCAAATCCTATAATCCCTTTCTTGTGTAATATCCCTTCATTTGCGATATACTAGTCTAACTTAGGTTTATTATAAATATATATACTCATCATATATAAATAATTTATAATTAGTATATATATCTATATGTATATATATAGTTTGTGGCAAAAATGCTTACAAAAAAATAAATGCTCTCTGTTAATTTTTTTTTTCTTTCTTCATGTATCACAAAGGGGTCACGTGGCCAGCACGGGGCGGGGCGCTCGCTAAAGCTAGATCAGAGTCTGTCTTTTTGACCCGCAGCGGCGGCGGCGGAAGTCAGGGGTTACCTGAACAGGCACACTTTTTTTTAATTATTCCATTATTATTTTTTTTTTTTGGTCCTATTCTCGTTGTGTTGCGCGGCATTTGAGTTTCCGGATTAAGAAAGAAGAAGCGCTCAAGTGGCCGATGAGGAGTTGGACGGTGTAGAGGGAAGTGGCTGTTGTTGTTGAGCCTGTTGTGACTGTTGTGTCGGCGACGGCGAAGGCGACTCCGTCGACTCCTCCTCTTCATCCTGGTCCATTGGCTCTTCCGAAGGCTCCCGGCTCTCACTTGGAGTGCGACTGAAAAATTCATTTTATATTGAAAGATCTCCTTAGAAAGGACAGTACGGTTATAGGAATTTCTTTTTGGAAATGTTCTGTCAGAGAATTACATTTTTTGGAAATAATAAACAATTAATTACACTTAGAGAGTGGCTCATGGATAACTATATTTAGTAGATGATGAAAAGGCAGCAAACAATAAAACAAAATTTCAACGTTTCGAACGCCCATCGCGTTCATCATCACGACAGATTGATTTGATGTTCTGGGGCCTGCACTGCGACCTTATAGATCTATTGTGCTCCCCGTATCTCTCTCCGGGTACAAGGACCCTGGAAAGTATCAATCTAGAAATTGTTCAGGCCCTGAAACTGAGGGGATTATACTGGTATTCCCATTCCCCAGTAGAGACGTTCTACTTGGTTGAATTTTTGCGGCAAGCCGGGTTCGAACTCGAGTACAATTTTACTTCGAATTACTAAGCACCAGTTTACTCAATAAGCCTCTTATCAGGACAGATGGAATAGTCATAAGCTTAGATTGATATAGCTAAGGGATAATGCGGTCAAACATCATAAAATATCCCTACTGGAAGTTGTAGCATCTTTTGATCAATGACTGACAGTGTCATTGTACTCAACGATCAATATAATTGAATATCATGTCATTTACCCATTTATACTGAATTACGACAAGCACTTCTTCCTGACCAACTGTCTTATCGAGTATCTGCCAATGCAATTAAACATAATTTGAAAATAAGAGGAATAGCAATTGGGGGGAAAAAAATATAAACAAAATCAGAATTTTTCTTTATTAAATGAATTGAAAAGTACTTACTGAAGTGATGAACTAGAACAACGTTGTTGCATTGATAAAGAGGCCATTGCATTCACCGTTTCTGATTCTTCTTTATCCTTTTGAGATGCTTCAAGGGCTGACAAATGGCAAGTATGTGCAAGCCTTTTTAAACATGGCCAGTGTGCCATCTGAGAAAAAAAAATTCTTTTATTAATTAAATTTAATTCAGGATCTGATAATAAAAAGTAGTTTTTAATTATATTAATTAAAATATTTTTTTGTATTTATATCAATAGATAATCAAAAGGTTTTATTAAAATAAATACCATAAATCATTAATATCCAACATATTTTTTGTCTTTTTCATCTAACCATTTAGGCCTCATCTCTGTTTATTTCAAATGATTTGTAGCAATCAAATGAAATATTTTCTCCTTGGAAAGAAAGAACTCGAACCCCACGCGAGAAGATAGTGTCTTCTCACTGACACGGGTCATCAATATCCAGCCTATAATAATTAAATAAAGTGGTGACCAAATCAAAATAAATTTCGTATATATTTAAAATTACCAAAAAGACACCCTTGCAAAAGAACAGCTTGTCTAACAGGGCATTATCAGATCACTTATACTATATTTATATTTTTTACTGTTATAAAATATATATAATAATTATAAACTATTCATTATTATAGAATAATCTAGATTATATACCCTACCATCCTCCATCTGTTCAAATTTTCGTAATTTTCGCTTTTCTAACTTTTTAGACCCCTAACCCATCTTATTCAAAACATCGAACACTTTGCCTCCCGACTCCTCAAGAACATTAAATTAATAATAAAATAGATTATAGTATTATTTAATTCTGTTTGACCTTGTTAAAGGAAAATAGTAAAGACGATCATAATTTTAAAAATATTAAGTTCTAAAATTAATAAAAGAAAATGTATAAAAAAAAATTGAAAAGCTTATTAACCTGAATAGTAATGACGGTGTGGAGAGTTTCAAGAGCCGGCTTACAAGGTGGTCTACAAAGTTCTGTTTCTCGTAAAGGTGAGGGTTCTTCCCCAAGTAGAGCCCTTACACATTCATGAGCAGCATCGCACGTTGACGCCAAATCGTATCCTCCTTCCAGAGAAAGTACCACCTAGAATGACAGATTTTCAAAGAATTATTAACATTGCCTAGATCTGAACAGATTATTTAATGTTTTTTTTTTTTTTTTGGGAATTTTTATAAAATATCCATATTTATTCATCCACATTAAATTTAAATGAGAAACTCAAACAGAAATATTTGTTAATAAACCAGAAAGATAAATGAATGTTAAAGTTGAGAAGTTATTGGCATTATATTTAATATAAAAATTAATAAAGAATTATTCTTGTTAAGCAAAATAAATACTGGAATGTTGCTTTGATATATGCTTATGAGTAAACTAATAATTGGCATTGTAAATTTTAGATAAAATTGATACCTTTCCTCCCGCAAGGTGCATGAGTTGACGAGTCATATGACCAAAACAAGCAGGAGAAAGTTGATAGCCTCCAAGAGGAGGAGGATGACCTGCTGCAGCATCGAATCCAGCACTTACAAGAACGATATCTGGAGCGAATGCTTTGGCTATCGGCATAACTATGCACCTGAATGCGGCAAGGTATTCGGCATCTCCCATCGGAGGTGCCAGACCTCCTGACCAGGCCACATTCACGGTAAAACCTAACCCAGGACCAGTCCCACATTCGCCTGGGCCACCAGTCCCAGGGAAGAAATTGCCATCATCATGGCGATGCATCGAGAGGTAGAGAACGTTGGGGTCGTCGTAGAACATCTGTTGAGTTCCGTTGCCGTGATGAACATCCTGCAATTATTACATTTCCAATAACAAATACAGTATAATTTTAAGAAGAGAGGCAATATTTTGCAAAAAAATATTAAATAAAAACTTGAAATTAAAAAAATATGTAAAATATTTAAAGATTGCACATGCCTTTATTTTTTGAACGAAGTACTTATAAACCGATTGATTTTGACGATTTTTAATAGCCTTTTGTAACCTAAATATATATATATATATATATACAAAATTTCATATCTCTAGCTGAAGGGTGTAAAAATATCTTGGCCCACACAGAGACTCGATTGAGGCTCAAAGCATTTAATAAAAGAGGAACTCTTCTCTTAAAAAAATGTCTAACAATCTGTTTATTAAAGCATTTGTGGTTTGTATTATTATTATTATGAGGATTTTTAATTATAGACCACATTTTGTTATTAATTATTTATTAAAAATACAAATACTGTTCAACGCTTCGACTGCTTGTTCTGCTGCAGTCTTTTTCAAGTTTGTTCCCTACCTCAAAGGGATCGTTACGCGCATTTTATATACAACGACGTCAGCGCCATCTACATTCATTCCTACGAAGTTAGACACAAATTTTAGCGTCATCTACACTCATTTCCATTAAGTTAGGCACAATCATCAAAGCAAATGTTCACAGAAAAAGCATGATGTTACAATAAGTTTTTTGAATTTTATTTTATAACATAAATGGTACAAGATATTAATATTATTCAATAATATTTACAATACAATAATTATTGTGGTTTAGTGCAAGTGCATAGTACTTGAAAACGACTGCAGAAACGTTGTACAGTATTTCTATTTTTAATAAATAATTAATAACAAAATGTCTAACAATCTCTATTAATTTGCTAGTACTCAAATGAATAACTTTAAAAAAATAAACTAAAGTCAAAAAATGAACTTGAAAGAAAGAAAAATATGCTTACCCAATCAACTATAAGCACTCTTTGAACATCTGTTCTTTGAAGTACAATCTTAGCTGCTATTGCGACCGAATTAAAAAAACAAAAGCCCATTGGTTGTGAGGGTTCTGCATGATGACCTGGAGGTCGAACTACAGCAAAACCGTTTCGGAGTTCTCCACTAGCCGCTATTTGGAAACAAACAATAAAATCAATAAAATTAAAAAAAAATCATTTGAATTATCTAAATGAAAAATTACCTTAAAATGGGCCTAATTCATTATTTATTATCCCAAGAAGTTTCCAAAAAAACACACAACCCAGAGTGACGATTAAAAAAATAATCAAAAGGTAAGATGCGCAGTCTTTTATTGAAATAATTTTACAATTTTAATACTTTTATAATTTATTGGATCTAAGGATTACAAAAATTGGTGATAATCCAAAATATAAAGTTTCGGTGTGTAGAATAGTTGCAGTATGGAAAAATTAATAATTTGTTCAAAGTTGCTTTCTACAAAAGACAATAAATTTATTTTTGCTTACAATAACTACTTGATCACCATCTTCTCTCATCATTACAAATCATGTCTTCTAGTAGTATATTTCTTCTATTTGATATGGTTAAGTTGCAATTGTTAACAATAGAAGCACCTTTTGTTCTCCACGATAGTTGCAGCGTAGTCATAGAAATAAAATAAAATAAAACAACCACAAAATAGGAGGCTTAGAGCCCTGCACGGGTACGGGTTGGCCCATAGGCCCGTTACCCGCCCGGCCCGCGGGCCGGCTTTGGAGGCCATGAAAAAATTACGGGCGGGTAGCAATTCTAAATAAACGGGTTCGGGCGGACGGGCATGCAAATAAAATTTCATTTAAAAATTGCAAGACATTCGTTCATTCATTCACTAAATCTCGGGCGGGTATGGGCGGGTTTGGAAAAATTCCGGGCGGGCTCGGGCGGGCCTGAAGAATGGTAAAAAATTACGGGCCGGGTACGGGCGGGAAGTCAAAAGAAAATACGGACACGGGCCGGTCCGGGCCAAGAAAAATCCCGTGCAGGGCTCTAAGGAGGCATATCAAATAGAAGTATACTAATATAGTGATCTTTATTTTAGATGTGGTGAGAAGAGGTAAGTGAAAATAAATTTATAATAGTAGAAAGCAACTTTGATCAAATACAACTACAGTATTTACTACAGCCAGAAACAATATTTTGGAAAATCAACATTTTTTATTCGTTAGTTCAATAAATTATAAATTAAATAAAATTTATTTAATGATTAAGTTATAAACATGTGTAATTTTTTTTTTTAGTATTTTCCTCATCCGAACCCCTGGCATCTTAGGCACTTCTGATTCAAATGATTAAATCAAATCCAAAGAGGCCCTCTATATACTACAGAAAAGACCGCCGCAGCTCTGAATATTGAAATATAAAACGAATACGAATGAATGCGAACTAACAAATACAGATGATGCTACCGTATATATAAAATGTATGAAAAATCTCACCTTTCATAGCAAGATCGATTACACAGCCAACAGCCATTCTTGCAGCAGGTGCTGTATGAAGGTCATTCCAAGTAGTGTCAGAATCCACGCCGACACCTCCACATTCTAATCTAACAAAACTCTTGATGGGTAGTTGGGCGAGTTTGGTTACATCTAATTTTTGTCTATTTAAAGGATTTGTTCCTAAAAAAAAAATTGTTTAAGTTAGTAATCTTACAGTCTAATGGAAGAAGACATTTTTGCGACTCTAAGAAAGTCACATGAATCCAAAAATTATGGAAAAAAAAACAAAAATGTAAAAGGGAGTCGTACCAAAAAGGAGAGAGTGAGCCTCACTATGGCATGTTTGTAGTTCCTCGAGATTTGCCTTCCTGGCTCTGACTCTTTCGCACCTGGAGACAAGTCCAGTCTCAACGAGACGTGCCCAGACCGATTGTAGTCTTCCGCTATGCTCAGGATGATGGGAATTGTCACCACAGACGCAAGCATGTTTCAGCATCAAGGAATCAAACACCAAACCAGTCATCGATCTTGGACTTCCACTTCCTGGAAAAAGTGTATTTAATGGCACAATAAATTTTTAATTTATTTTAAGAAAATAAAATATAGATGTTAATGAATAATAAAAAACAATGAAGAGATCTGAAGTGAATGAATTGCCCTCACGAACAAGCGCTAAGAGTTGGCAGTTGCCCTTTAGTGAGTGACCTTCACTAAATTGCTTTTGTAAGCCTATTCATGAATCATCAGCAAATGTTTTATTATTAATAGAGTTGAATTATCAAATAAAAACAAAAGATTTATCAACCTGTGGGGAGAGTGAAAAAGATTGAATACTAGTATGTGCAGTAAAAAAGGAAGAAGATATCAAATCTAAAATGGGGGAGGAAAACCCGAAAACATATAAAAAGGTTAAAAAATATTAAGTCCGGAAAATTGGGACTAAAAGAGAAAAATCTAAACGAGTCTATATGGAAGATGTTTTTAATTTTTAGACTTTAGGAATGCCTTCTATACAGTCTAGTGATTTATCAGCTTTAAGAAATTTAGATCTTAAATAATTTTCTATAGAATTGAAGGGACCTGTTTTGACAAGACAGATCTGGTCTGGTAATGACAGCCAAGTGCTCTCTCTATTGATTATATTTACATGAAATGAGGGACGAAATTCTAATTTAAAATAAAAAAAAATGAAATTTTAAATTAATATCTTAAAATATTTTGTTTTAACTCCCTCCCATCTTTTCAGCAATACATTAATTTTAATTTATTCCCATAGTCACAAGTAAATTTCTGAGTACTAAGCTGTACTGACCTGTACGATCATCGGGGACGGCTGGGCCTAAGGCTACGAGTGGACTGGATAAAGCTCTTGATAACGGCCTGGCTACATGATGAGTGTTGAGCGCAAGAACTCCTGAACAACCTCCTGAGGAAGAATCTGAACCAGCTAGAGAATGGCGCATCATCAGATCCCTTTGTTGTTGCAAAAATTGTTCTCTGTCGCGTTGCTGTCGCGCCATTTCACTCTCACCTCGCCGTTCTGTCAGGTCGATCACCTGAAACCAAAAAGACGAAAGTTTTTTCTATAATACTCGAAATCTTCTATTTAAAAAAGTATATTGAGTCTATATGTCGCTTAATTAAATATAAAAGAATGAGAGCAAAAACCATTTGAAAAGGGATTCTGTCGAATTGTCTGTTAGAAAAGAAGTTTCGAATCGATGATGTGGGGAAGAAGAAAGAGGACCAGAAGTTACTAAACAAAAAGAAAATGTCTTTGGGGTTATCCATATTATAAGGCAATGAAAGATATCACAAGAATATCTTATCCGGAAGCCGAACTAGAATAGAGAAGGAAGGGATATTCTGTCCCGTTGGATTACCAAATTTATCTCTTGACTTGAATATTATTGGAATATCATGATGATTATTCAGATGTCTTTTGTGATAAAATAATCTTGCTTAGAAAACCACGATCTAATCTAATATGGATGATTTATTAGGCGATAGTCAGTTCGCGATTTATTTAGGGAGTGAGGTGGGGGAGGAGAACACACAAATTTAAAAGAATTAATATTTAATAGAGAATATTTAAGTAAAGTACAAACTAAATTACTAGACTTTATGTTACATGCTATTTAACTTTAGCTTATCGCTCAGATTGGGAAGCAAATCACTTAATGAAATAATTGTTTAAACAAAAGGATTTTAATCGCCCGCGTCAGCCAATTGTGTCACATTGTTGTTGTCACGTAACTATTTGGGAAATACTACTAACAAATAAGTGGTTTCTGGTTTCTCTTCAAGGAGGAATTGGAAAAATATAATAACTATAAGTATGAGCAGGATGGCAACCAGGAATCAAATTAGACAAAAAATTTCAAGTCAATCTTTATCGAATTTTTTTATTTCAATCGCCGACTTTTCTGAAGTCCTTCCTCAGGACGCGATTTGCGTCCGAAACGCCGGCGATTTAAATAAAAAAAAATTGGATAAAGATTGACTTAAGATTTTTTGTCTAATTTGATTATTGGCTGCCATCCCGCTCAGTGGCGGATCTAAGGGGGCTGAGGGACTGTAGCCCCCCCCTCCCCCCTCCTCCGAAATCCTCAAATTTCTAGAGTTTTAGCACAATTCTTCCTAATATTTCAGGGTTGTTTAGGTAGTCTCAAAATGCTTATAGATATATAAAATTTAAAAGAATTTTCCGGGGGAGGACCCCCGGACCCTCCTTCCCGTTGGGGGGTATTCTATACTCCCCACCCTGAATACCTATCAGCCCCCCTCCCCTCCCTAAATAAATTTCTAGATACGCCAGTGATCCTGCTCATATTTATCAATTATACTGCTGCTTCACCATTATAAAAACTATTTTATCCGCTCGAATAAAACCTTGCCCGAATAATCTTAGTTTACAAATAATTTTTAAAAAGAATAAATATAAGGCAATAATAAATTGGGAGTATTTCTTTAAAAAAAAAAAAAAAAAAAATTCAAACGCGAAACTTATTTAATTAACTGACAACAAAAAAATTCTATTATTTTGCACACTTAATCAAATTTGTATAATAAAAAAGCTCTTTTTCAAAATATCAGGATAAAAGTGATTACACTCAATTTTTGCAAAGTGCACAATTACTACTTTTGATAAATATCTGAGATTCCAGTTGCATTGAATATGAGAGGTCTTCAAACTTAATGCAACTGTCCCCAAAAATATTAAACTTTGTTATATATCTTTTATACCCATTTTCACCAACACATCTTAGATCTTGAGCCTTGCAAAACCTAAAAAGCGAAATGAGGCATTTTACCTATTCAACTATTTATATACATATAAAATATATTTTTTTTGAAATAAATATATCTTATTGTTTTTATTTATGCGATGGAGGCACAAATATAGGATCTTAAGACCCAATTTCCTGATTTCAATTGTAAGATGTAAGACGAGCTTACGATTTAAGATATGTTGGTGCAAACGGGCATTATTTCTTTATGAAAAAACACACTTAGTTTAGCTGAGAGTAGCAAGAGACTACAGACAGTAATGAAGCGGATATTACTCTGAATTTTATAATTTTCAATCAAAGACCATGGTGAGGGGAAGTCTAATTCAAATAGTCCTATTATAAATTTCTCGTCTACTTTTTAAATTTTCAGGTAACTAACTCTGGTTTTACATAGCCTATGTATGGAATTTGAGGAAGTTAAGTTTTTTGAAATTTTGATAAAGCCTTATATAAAAAAAGGGTGGATTAGAGTGGTAAATAAAATATTCAATTCGTATAAAATCAATAAATAGTAAAATAATTCTTTATTTCCAATATAAATACATTATAGTTAAATCTTCTCAAGATGAAGGCTCATATAAGGTTGAAGGCTGCTTTATGGTGAAACTCTCGATGGTAATCTGACTTGGAAATAAAGACAAAAATTATATAATAATAGGGCTTAATAAAATTCATATAATAAGGAATAAGAAACAAGAGACATGCGCGTTAGCTTAGGGCATTGTTTCTTGCTCACCCCACAATTTTAAGGCCTCTATTTTTTCTGGATGGGAAGAAAATGAGTGCGTGAAACCCTATGATAATTCTTATATACTCATCACCTCATTATGAGTTAGTTACCTGAATATGTATTTAAATAAAATATTTTTTTATTTATTAATAGAACACGATTAGTAGCATAAGTAGGAAAGGAGATAAAAGAATACCCATAACTAGAATTCTATTCTAAGTTCTAACTAAAACATTTTTGGATCACATTAGTGCAGGAGTTAAAAGAAAGGGAGACAATTGATATGTACCTCGGTGTGGTCAGAGTCCTCCTCGTCGAGTCTCACCGCGGTGGTCATATGTGCCACAGGTGGCCGTGGGGGTCCAGCAGCTGCACTGCTAGCAGCAGCTCTTGTTAAGACGGTTTGACGAATCTGCTGTTTGAGCAGACTAGTGCCTGTGTTAGGTCCGGAATTCGGTGTTTGTAGCATAGGATGTCCCAAAGGTAATGGGGCCGATTGAGTCCTGCCCAATGGCCGGTGACCCTGCTTTGTAAGCCGTAAATGCGCCACCTGACAGACATAAACAAAAAATAATATTTAGACTTGGAAATATAAATATACAAAATATTGTTGAAAACAGCACAAATATATATGCGTCATTCTAAAAAAACGGAGCGGAATTGCAAATAATTCAGTGATTACCAAACATAACGACATTTTTTTATACATCATTTAATAGAAAAAGTTGATAATTTCTGGGAAGAAATTCATGACATGATAAATATTGAAATTTAAAAAAATATAATGAAACTATTCCTTTTTTAACCCTAAAAAGTCAGTCCCTTGGGATGTACCAGCTCAAAAAGTGAACATTTAAATGGAAATTTATTTTAAACTATTAGATTTATATCATTATTTATTATTCATATCGATATAATTTAAGATAGTTTATTAAATGTAGTTAAGTCATAAATTTTGATTTTAAATAAATTTACATTATTTTTTTAAATTTCAAAGTCGCGTACCTCGATTCGAGAGTCAGTCCCCTGGCTTATGTCAAATTAGAAAAATATCTAATATTATTACATTGTTGAATTATCTCTTTTATATAAGTTTAGGGTGTAAAGATGGCATTGATACCCAAATATTGGGCGTTATCCATCTTTTATATACTTTTATTGTTATTTTTGTGCCTAAAATCAGCATGTAAACTCAATTCGTCAGTCTCCAGGCAAATAATATTTTATAAATCTATAAATAATTATTTTAACTATATACTTTTCTTTGTTATATTTAAAATATAAAAGAAAAAAAAGTATTCCATTCAATTAGCAAATTTTTTGAGTTTTATATAAAATAACGTCCGTCCCCTGAAAGTTTTTCAACCAAGGGACTGACGTAAAGCCAGACTATATCATATTATACAATATATTTATATAAAAAATCTGAGTGTTACTAAATGGATAAAATAAAATTAATTTATTGTCTATCAAAATCATTACAAACAATTGAAATCAAAGTTACAAATTGTGCATTTCAAATTCGACCCCAGTAGAATGACATATAATGACATAATCTAAAATACTATAACTATTGATTATAATCTCCTATTTCTTTTAATATCTACTAATCCTCTAGCTTAAATTTTTCTATTCTAAAGAGTTACACCTCTTTTTTCAGAGATATCAAAAGTAGATGTGAAAAAATTTTCTTTTTATTTTAGAAAGCTAAATAAAAGAAAAAAAAATCAATTAACCTTTTTTACATTTTTAAACATTTTTAATTAGAGAAATGAGTAAAAATAAATTTTGAGTGATGAATTTATATTCAGGTTTAAATTATTTCAAGTGTGGAGCGGCAGGAAAGGACATCTAAAAATAGAAGAGAAGATATATTTAGCAAATGCAGTTAGAATTAATATCAGTCGGTTATTTTTGAATCGTAAAATAAAAATTGCAATATTTTCACTTTATTTTTAGACTATAAATTTAATCTTTGGGGAGAGAAAGAAGAGCTGATGTTCCCATTTGCATGCGAAGTTATATAAAAAAGAATAAATAAATAGTATAAAAGGGAAGGAATGGCAAGCAAATGGAATGAGGATGAAAGGAGTGAGGGTGAGAGTTGTTTCAAATTGATCCGATGTCACAAAAGAAAGGAAGAAGAGAGAGTTGGTTTGTTACCCCTGCTGGTTTGGGCTGTCCGCCAACGCAGGGCCGATTTTAATTAAAAGACAATAGAGGGAGAGGAATTCCGCAGGACGCAGGGACGGCGCCAACTCAAACCCCAAACCCCAAACCAGGGGAGACGAAAATAGAATTGAGACGACGACGTGGGCGGACGTCGCGGATTCGAACAGCACGAAATTAGCCATCTCCGCTACTAAAATAATCTACAGGCTAATAGACAATACCCAAGATAACAGAGTTAACTATCAGGTGCTACTAAAAAGGTTAGGGGAATAAACATTGAACGGCAATTCTCTATTTAAATATAATTAATTTATGTAAGAATAAAAATATCTTTATTTGTTAGATAGAACTAAATAAAATCGCTCGATGAGAAAGAAAGAAGAAGAATCAAAGAATAAAATCCCTAATTAATAAATAACCGCCATATTTGGTTTTGATCTTAAAGGAAAACTCGGGGAAACCTATTTTAATCGATTATATTAGGTTTTTACGCACACAATCCTTGTAGTAATAAAGAACAAACGTCTTGTACTTTTTATGCCCTTTATGCATGTTATAAAATCATGTTGCCACGAACATCTAATAAACGCATATAATAGATATCTATATGAATATCTAATAGACATCTACAAGCTATTTTTTATATGCAGGCCTAATGTTTATTGTGTAAGAGAAATAAAGTTACATATACTCTTATATTTCACGAATCTTTAAGTTAGATAGACTTGTTAGATATCAAATCTCACTCTTTAAATATTATATTATATTTTTCCTTGCCTCCCTTTTTTTGGAGTCGACATAGATGCTGGAGGAAATATGGGGGCGCGATTAAGAATTTTTTTTTTACAGGGGGAACGGTTTTTTTTTCTCTTGCCATTCTCTTTGTTAGTCTCAACTAGAGGTAGTAAAACCATTTTGATCCAGATTTCTATAAAAATAACGAAAATATGGAGTAGTATGATTATATTTTTAATCTTAAAAATCTTGTACAGTGTAATTATAGTTGAAATTAATCAAATATTTTGCAAGTGCAGCCTTTTTATGCCAACCGAGAAAGTTCCCTAGTTTCAATTTTTTTTTTTTAAACAAAACCGAACCTTACCCGGACCGAACCCGGCAAAGTTGGGACCCAAGTTGTTTTAAATCATATTCATTCAGGGGACCTCAAAAAGTGTATATCCATCAAAATCTCGACATCGAATTTTTGACATAAATCTAATACTTTTTCTTTATATATTAACCAGTACCGTATCCAAGTGGGGGCGAGGGAAGGGCGCTCGCCCCCCTCCCCCCGCCCCAGGCGCATCAAGCTTTTGGCGCCCCTAGCGCCTCCGGATTTTCAGCTTTTTCCCAAAATTTCTGGATAGTTTTTTTTGAAATTTCATAATATATCACAAATCCGGAGAAAAATTACAAAAAAAGCCCGAACGAGATTCGAATACTAAAAAAAAAAAAGGCCGAACGAAAAACGGCGCCCCAGTTGAGCTTCACCCCCTCCGCCCTCAAAGGCTAGTTACGCCGCCGATATTAACATATATAGGTAAGAGAAAGTAAAAAGAGATCCGACTACTGCCTATCTTGCAAAATTTAAACTATCTGCCCCGAACCAAAATTTTATGTTGTTTAATGTTTGGTTGTTTATTTCTTGATTATTTTTAGAGAGAGGTGATGATGAATGGGCATCCTAAGAAAATGCAATATTTTATCGACGTTTGCATGACCGGGGACGGGTCGCGCTAATAATCAGGACCTAAGATCAGCCAAACAATTTTTATTTTTTTTTTTGCACAAGAAATATAAAAGTGATATCACATTTGTACAAATTTCACTCATAAAATATAAATATTTTAAAAAAATGTAATTCTGTATTAAAAAATTATACAGTAGTACTGGGCTATTCATTTTGTTGAACTTATAAAAAAAGTTGTTTGCAGATCGGTTCTAATGATGGGACGCTCGAAACGTCGACAATTTTCTCACCAGTGCCGATTCATCATCACTTTTCTCAATATTTTGTTATTGTTTTTTTATGACTGTAAATTTTTAAAGTTTAATAGAAGTAATCGGTTAAAGAAGGATATTTCTGAAACAAGCAATCGTAAATAAAAAATTCAAAAATACAGTATTAAATAAAATTTCAAATTTTCTTCTATATTGTAACTGTACTGTCTGGTGGCCAAGCAGAAGCCTTCGGGATGGATAGTTTAGGAAATAATAATAATAACATTAAAAAAAAAGAATTATTTAAAAAAAGATCATGTTTAAAAAAATGTTTCAATTCTAAGACGCACCATCAGCAATGTTTTGGATAATAAATTTATTATAAATAAAAAAAAATTGATTATTTTTCTTGGCTCAACCTCCTCCTGAACTTTAAATAATTTTCGTCCTTGTTTCTGAAATAGTCGCCTAGTTTTAACAATTAAAATCTTTGGAAATTTGTTAGAATATTTGGAAAAAGGTCAGTTGGTTGAGCCGCCAAGGTGAATTAATCTGGGCCAGCAAATGTAAACTATAGAATCTCTTCAAGTTCATTTAAATCATCTCGAAAAGTTTTAAATAGCTGGTTGGATGAGGAAAAAAAACCTCGTTCGTAGAGTAAACCATTTTGAAAGAAAACAGCTCTTGATGATTTGAATGTGTCAATAAGAGTAATATGTGAGGCAAGAGAGAGAGAGAGAGAGTCTCTCTTTCTTTCTTTCTAATTGAGAAATCTTCTTCGCCGCGACCTCTTTCCTGATTATTTTTTAAGACAAAGAATTCAACTTAAAAATAGATATGATAAACTTTCGAAATATTAAATTTTAATAAAATCGGGTTAGTCTCGCTTCTATTTTCCTTTCTTTTTAATGTATAATTAAATATGTTAAATTCTAATGTTTTGTTTCTTCAAATTATGAGGTTTTTTTTAAATGATGGAAGAGCATGAATCCCACCTAAAATTCATCCTTTTCTTTTAAACCTTAAATAAACTTATTCTGCAGTCGAAACGTTGTACAGTATTTATATTTTTACTAAATAATTAATACAAATGTGGTCTAATAAATTAAAAACTCTCATAATAATAATAATTCAAATTACAAAAGCTTTAATAAACGTTCCATATCAATTAACGAAAAATAGGAACTTCAGAAAGAAAAATGAAAAAGTCAATATCCCACTTATAGGTGAGATAAAAATACAAATTAAATATTATATTTGAACAATGATTCAACCCCCCCCCCTTCCCTTTCATTTTAAAAAGAAAAAGAAATGTGTCTGGCATTAAATTTGATTTCATTAAAAAAAAAAAAAAAAAATTGGCCTATATTCTTTAAAAATATTTTTAGAAGATAACTAAGTTTATTCTTCTTCTACTAATAAAAATAATATAAAAATAACGGAAAAATTTAACAAAAGATTTATAAATCTTATATTATAGTTTGTTTGCTACTAATTTGCGACCAATGGTCATTAAGGGACTTCAGGAGGGCATATTTAAGCTTTAGTCCGAAACTACTGAGGCATTTTAAAGTATTTTTTTTGGTTTTTTTTAAATGATTTAAATTCGTGAGCATTTTACATAATAGAATATGATTTTTTTTTAATTACGATTAATTAAAAAATATTTTTTTCTTTGCAAAAAAAAAAAACTATTAAGAAAATTGTAATTTTTTTTTAAATCTAAAAATGTTTAATTAATAATATCCAATCTATAATAATTAAATTAACGGCCAAATAGTTCAGCACTCTTGCAAAAGATGGCAGGCTTGTCTAACAGACGGCATTATCAGATCATTTATAAGCCTCTATTTATATATTTTTATGCTGTTATATATAATATATAATAATAATAATTATTATAAACTGTTCATTATTAGATCAACGAAAATCAAACAAATATACGAGATTAAATATAGCCTCTACTATCCTTCCATCTGTTGGCAAATTTTCCTAATAGTTGAACTTTTTGGCTAAATTTTTAAAATTCATCTTATCGGCAAAAACATGCGAACAGCTTGCCTCCTGAAGCGCCTTAAGAGAACACATTTCCTCTTTTACTTTGTGCAGGGAATCCTATTTCCATGCTTTTCCTCGTCAATGTTAAAAACTTGGAACTGGTCTTGTTTGTAATAAATAATTAATATTGATAAAAAAATTTTAAGTAAAAAAAGCAGCACCTGCGAGTCGGTGATGGCGGAGTGAGGAGGCGGAGGAGGGCCATAGACGGAGGCCTGCGAGATGAAAGGAGACGTGGCTGTTGTACCCGTTGTACTCGGTGCTTGTTCTATTACAGGTAACGTTGGATAAAAGGGCAGAGTGGATCCTAACATTTGCCCTGTCAATGGCATTCCCAGCCGAGCGGTAAAAGCGGCTCGCACCTAAAAAAAAAAACATTTTCTTAAAATTGAAATAATGATTATTTTATGAGCAGTGGCTGAATGTACATATAATGAGCAGTGAGGAGATCAAGGGGTCCAAAAGTTAAAAAGAAATAATACATTTTTTTCTTCTGCTTGATATTAGACGAATGTTCTAACCAACAATACGTCAGGAGTTGCCAAGGGCCCCTTTAAGCTCGAGGCAAACAGCAAATTGCCCTGATGAAGGCCGGAGTATCGGCCGAAACGTCGACAAGGGTTCAAAAAAAAAGAAGAAAAAAAATTTTTTTTTTTTTTTTTTTTTTGGCTTCTTTGATCTCCTCACTGCCCAAATCATTTTTGTTTTATGAATATTTCAGCAAAATAGAGCTTTTTTTTTTTTTGGGGGGGAAAAAAAAATTTTTTTATTATGTTTTGATTTTATTAATTCCAATTTGTTTTAAGATGGTTTACCTCGGCCTCGGAGACCGGTGCTAATTTCGATTCAGCATGCACTGAATGACTGTGATGATGAACTCCTGCTGCTCCTGCGGGACGACCTAAACTTATGTTCGGCATTGAAGGTGAACTGTACAGTTGCGAAAGGTCCCCGATACTGCCCTGTTGGCTGCCGGCTGCATTAAAAGGTGAACCTTCGCCTTCCTTTAGAAATAATAACAACAAAAAATTAGAAAAGATGGAACAACAAAAGTGATTATTTAAAAGTAAATATTGTGTGAAATCTCTTGCACTATTTATATAACAGTGAATATTTTATTTTAACTTTTCCTGTTAGGTGATTGCTATTTTTTAAAGAGAAGTGGAATTTATTTTGCTTAAGACCCGATTTGCTGATTTCAAATTCAATTGTAAGATGTAAGACGAGCTTAAATTCTAAGTGTGATGGTGCAAACGGGCATAATGCCCTGTAGGACCTGGCTACTCGAGGATATTTACACCAACAAATTAACGTTAATCTGCCCAAAATTAATAAAAGTTGGTCATAAAAATAAAATTGTAATTAAAGCATCTTTACCCAACAATGCTTTTTATTAAAGTACCACCAACTTAGATTTGGGTTGAATAAACTCAAAGCTTGAGTGCCACTGAGCAGGCAAGAAACCGGGAACTTGCTTGGAGCTTCAGAAACTACGCGGACCCTGTGTAGTATTATTATTATATTGAGAATGCAATGCCACAAATTGGAACATCGATCGATAAATAAATATAACAAACACATGAGCGTAGCTAGGGAATTTGGAGGGAGGCATAGGACCGGCCATCCTCTGGGAGGCCTGTAAGGCTCCATATTGTCTCAATTTTTTTGGGGCGGGGAGCCTTCCGGTCCCCCCCCTAGTTACGCCCATGACCAGAGACAATGCTAATTAGGTATAGTTTTGGCTTGCTTAAAATCCCGGTACGCCAAATTTTGCCAGACCGCTATAGATAGATTTGAATTATTTTCTCTAAGATATGAAGGGTAAAAAATTTATTTCAGTAAAATTATTCATGAAGTTTAACTACCGATGTTTATGTGACTTATCAAGTCAGATTCGAAATGCTTATTGAATATTTCATTCAAATGAATCGGTTCCGTAAACAATTTAATAAATTATAATAAACAATAACATGGAGGAAGATCGTTTAATAGGCAGCAGTTAAATGAAACAAAAATTGAACATTCATTCGGTCGAAGACTTTATTATTTCACGTTTTGGAGACGACGACAATCGTTCTCAGGACTTGGGATGTCAATAGAACTCTTGCGCCTAACAATGGTGTCATGTGACGAGGCGGAGAATTAGGATCAGCGTGAAGCTGATCACAACCAAGGGGTGTGATTGGTTTATGGGAGTTGATTCTAATTGTCCGCACCATCAGATGATACCTTTGCTGGAGACAAGAGTTCTATTGACATCCCATGTCCTGACAATGGATGAAATGGTTTTCGAAACGACGGAACGTCTAAAGATGAATGAATGTTCAATTTTTGTTTCATTTAACTCCTTTTAATTAATTGGTAATTATTATTTAATTTATTTTGAAAATCACCTTTATAGATTTCATTACTATTTTATCTTGTCCAGATAAAAAAAAACTCCGAGTGAAGCTCGGTTTCCAGTTTCTTTTTTTATTTATATAAGTAAATAATCTTCAAGATGATATATTTCTAAAAATATTTTCTTAAAAATAAGATGATTTCTGAGTTAAGCACTAATTCCGACCTCCTGGATGGGAGTAGGCGAGGGCTGAGCTGGCGGAGAATTCGGTCCTGACTCGGGGTTCGACGATGACGAGTCCACTGGAACACGAATAACACAACACCCACACTCGGATTAAATTTTAAAAATAAACAAATTCAGAATTATTGTCACCTTTTGTTTTTGTTACTATTGTTATTTGTAAAATCGCATATAATGAATTTCGTACAAATCATTGTCTATTTAATACAAAAGTTTTTCGTAGAATTAATAATATGTAATTTCCTTTTTGTAATTTCAAACAGTTATTTCTACTTAAATACATTATTTTCATTCAAATAATAAGCTAAATACGTAACATTCCGACATAAAGACAGGCCATGCAAATAATTACCAACCTGGTTAAGTTGATGTATGAATGGTGTTTGTTTGCTTATCTTTTTGAAAATGATGAGGTAGATTTTAATTTCAATAATTAAATTATGGAAGAAATCAGATAAACACTTCTCATTTAATTTTTCAAATTTTATTTGGAAATTATAAGAATAGACTACAAATAAAGGTCAAAACTTTATTTGAATCCTTGAGTAAAATTTTATTGGTACCTATGACTATAGAGGAATTTTAAGATGATGATGTAGAGATGGTTTTTTGGTGAATGAGTAAGTGATTGCTAAAAACAAAAGAGACGTACTCGCCAGGTGGGCTTTTCGTTTAAGCTGCGGACGCTCCTTACGCCGGGCCATCGGGCTGCTTCTTCTCTCGATGACCCGTTGTTTAAGTCGCACCTTCAGAAGATTAGGTTCACTCGCTGTATTGATGACCAACCAACGAAGATGATGAGCAGCATCCGATGCGATGCGCCAGTGCACGCACGCATGCACGCACACGCAAACACACGCAAACACAACATGGGTTAGTTCGAGCTACAAGCATCTCTCCTCATCGCGTCACATCCAGAAGTGAAAATTGAAAGAAGAATTTCAAAAATAAGCAGTTTTAGAGAAAAATAAAATATAACAGATAAGGATATTACAACGGGTGCAATATTTCAAAAGGAAATCAAATATGAGGAATATTTGATTGGGAATCTTTGCCAAATGTAAGCCTGTTATTAATTAAATTTCTATAAATAAAAAATTCTAGATATTTTAAATTTTTCAACATATAGACTTAAATCTTAATATCAACGAAATAATCAGTAATACTGTGTTTACAAAATTTAAATTAATATCAAACGGTTTAAATAAATTGTTTTCTTAGCTATCAAAGTTAACAGTGTTGACTAAGTCAACACTTCAACTTCTCGGCCATGGGGTGATTGATGACTTTGCTACTCTAAAATTCCGATAGGCTTTTGACCAATAGATATTAATTATAAAAGTTCTTTTTTTTTAATGTGTATGCTAAAAAGGGTTACAATTCCCAGAATATTTTGATTAATTATCCAAAATGGGCGAAATGATACTCTATTAATTGAAAAAAAAAAATCAAAAAATGTTTAATATCATAAATTATATTTAAATATATGTTTAGATCTTTATAGAAATGAAAAGTTTTCAACTATTTCAGATCTTTAATATGCATATTTATTTATGTTTGCAATTTTATCATAAATTATCAAAAGTTATATTTGGTGGATGAGAGGGTCTTAAAAGTATTTCTGGTGAATTTTTTATATTAAATCAATACTTTGGCTTATTAAGTTCCAAATATAGAATTGTTGAGTGAGTTGAGTTGATCACAAAGGGTTCAAGTTCATGATCCCAAATTGACCTTAAGCCTGAATTTTTTTTTGTTCTAAATATACCAAAGGGGAAATATGTTGAATAATCACCAGTCAAATGTTAAAAACTAATTTAAAATAAAGTGAATATCGATTGTTATTAGAGGAGGGGAAGATGTGCTCCATAGAATTTAAAAATTGCCCAATAAAGAAACTTCTTTCAAAAGAAAAATACAAAGACTGACTTGGATCTTAAGAAGTTTTATATTTTATAGGCATATGATTAAATCCTTGTCTATAGAATCGTAAATGGAATTTCTTAGACGTCCACCAACGCCCACAAATTTAAAAAAATTGAATAAGACTAAGAAAATTTGTCTCAGATACCGAATGCAAAAAAAAATTTGTATTTACGTATTAGAATATATTTATGTTTCCTTTAAAATAAAAAATAAATATTTACCAATCACATCCTCCTACGTATCATTTAATCAAAGAATATATAAATTAATATGATTATGATGATGCAAGTAATATAAAAAGAGATATTTTTATAATTAGCTATTTTTAGGTTTTGATAAAATCTTTTGTGATTAAAAGATGTCAATATCATACATCATCAATTAACTCAAATAGTTCTGGAGACGACGTTGTTGGCGCTTCGATCGACAACAATGGCTGATTCATTGTTGGGATTTAGTGGGAGACAAGATTTTGGAACAGATCATCATTCGTCATATTTCCTCATCTATTTTATTTTTAAGATCAAGGACTGAATAAATACATGAACAATTTTAGTAGAATTAAAAATTTTGTTAACAAATTTAATGAAATTTAAATAAAATCCACGACTAACCTAACCTTATGTTTATTAAAATTTTGATAATTACAGTAAACATATATTCATTTTTTTCTCCTTTAAAGAGATATGTAAAATTATTTATAATAATAAAAAAAAATAAGAGAATTGATTTTGAATAAGGATGTGACGTTATTAATATTAATCATTGCTAAAAGCCTAAATGCAAACGCAGGCAGCGCGGGATGCGATAAGCAAACACTTTTTATTTTTTTGCAACGCGCCTCTTATCTAATCACGAGCCCAAAAATAAGCGACAATGAAATTCGCGAAGATAACATATTTTATGTAGAAGGCCTTAACTATCTATTGTTTGAATATAAGAACAATTTCCAAAGAAAAAAAATAAATGGAGTAATAACAAAAACACCTTCTGAAAATTATCATTTTTTTTTTTTTATTTATTTTAATTTTAATCATAAGATAATAAGTTTAATGAAAATGAAAAAAAGTCACTTATCACTTGACTTAAATCAAAAATATCTTGCGTAAAATCTAATATTAGAAATGACTATCTCAAATGATAACGTTTTTTTTTTTTTAAGCTTATTACTTTTTTTTAGGTAAATTTAATGCTTTGAATATTTATGATTTTTTTGTATTTATTTAATAATACCATTCTTCCCAGTTTTTTTAGGTTTCACTATTGGGAATTAATTTAAATCATTCCAATGTTAAATAAATAAATTTTCTACAAGGGTTAATTAAATTTTGATGCATTTCTTCTAATTTATAGACCCTTTGAGCATAAATGAATTTAGGGGTGTGCAAATAAATTTTTTTTAAAGATCTTCTGATACATTATCAACACCTTCCATGAAATCTCTAAAAATCCCCGTCCTGTGAGCTTAGAAATTTTATATATTTTTGTGTTAAATCAAAAATTATAAGTGCGGGAATACGGAATGATTCAATATTTTTGTTTTTTAATGTAAGCCTATATAAATAGTGACTGCCGTCAGGGAAAAAACCCTTTTCCCATTAATCCCGTTCGGGAAATCGAGTCATCAGTGGCTTTGTCGGCATTTCATCATATACATTAATAATTAATTTGTTATAATTAAAATAAAATTGTTTATTTTTAAACTTTGATCTTTGGAATGTCATTTATAATCATATTGAATATATTAATGGAATTAATTTTAAGAGAGAGAGAGAGAGAGGCTTCTTTTTTTTCTGCTAGATGAGCGAGCTTAAGCGCTTTCTTTGTTAATCATCTAAATAAATCAAGATAATTGAAGAAGTAGTGTTCACAGCAAAATAGTGATGTTTGTACCTGTCTTTCGTAGAGGGAAGTCATCGGCAATCACCCGGTAGGGATGACTTGAGGAGGAGCCGGCACCAGGACTTTGACCCCCACTGGGGGCTCCGCCTGGCCCACTTGATTCGGGCGACTGTAGCACCGTCCTGAAAGACAAATTAAAAAAATTTTCAATTTTTTTTTTATTTGCAAATCTATTGTATTAAATTTTAATTCTTAGTTCTTGAAATATCCTAACATAAAGACGGTAGAGTATAAATCGACAGGTAGGCAAAACTTTAATCAAATTAATACAGTGGAACCTCGCTTAAGAGGGTGGAGGAGCGCCGTCTAAACAATCTTTAAAAAAAAAATAAAATACAATGTTAAATAGTTCAGCACTCTTGCAAAAGATGGCAGGCTAGTCTAACAGCCAGTATACTATTAGCCTATATCTGGCCTATATTTATATATTTAAATGCTTTTATAAAATACATAATATATAATAACATTTATAAAGTATTCATTATTAAAAGATCAATGAAAATCAACCACATGCATTAAATATTATTAGCTACCATTCTGACATCTCTTGGAAATTTTCGTAATAGGTGTTTTTTTTTTTTTTTTTTTGGCTTACTTTTTAAGACACACAACGCCCCCTGCGTAACATCTACACTACTGAACCCCCTTAACCGGCATAATTCGTTCCAGAATCATAGTCGTAAAGCGAAACATTCGTTATGTGAAAGAATAGCATTCTCCCCAATGAGCTGTTCCTCCAAAACCCTCCGGGACTTCCCCTCTACTCGACACTCGTTATGCGAAACGTCGCTCGTTAAGCAAGTCATTTTTTTACAATTTATTTTGCTCGTTATGTGAATTACTCGTTAAGAGAGGTGCTCGCTAAGCGAGGTTCTACTATATTGTCTTAATTAAACTTCTTTAAAAGTTGTTTATTTACATCATAGACATTAATCAATAAATAGAATAGAGGAATTCGTAAGTTGTCGTCGTTCTGTGGGTACTATATATGAACCCTGTTATTCAATGGTGTGTCAAAGACCAAATATCGAGTTTTGAGAAAATCAACATTAAAGTTTTTCTGATTTAAATTGTTTTTATTAGATTATATATCATTTTTTTTGTCAATTGTGCAAGTAAATACTGTAATTATGGCAGATATTCATAAATTATCTCTAAAAATATGACTAATTTAGAGGAAAAAAATAAAATATAAAAAATTATTTTTACAAAATTCTCTATGTGCGATATATATTTGTAAAAAATGCTTTAAAGTCCATTGACCCATGATTGAAAAATTCTCTAAGTCCAATTATATTTGCAAAAATGCTTCAAAGTCTCTTTATATTTAATACTAGTAGCATAGAAACTTTTTATCAAAATCACATTCATCAATTTTAAATAGTATTAATATTTTAAAATTAAATACAAAGTGATATCAAAATTTTCTCATCAATTAATTTCTGAATAAATAGCTTGGAAACAGTAAATCAAAGTTATAATAATGAAATAGACTTAATATTACGGCCACTTCAACCTAACCTAACCTAAGATTATTTATTTTCTTGTCTTTTCGAAATCGCACTGATCCTCATCCTCATCTTCATTTTCATTATCAGGAATAATATCAAAAAATTAAATTTTGACGTCTACGAATTCAGAGAAAATTTTCTCATTTTTCAAAAAAAAAAAAATGATTTTTGTTTATTTAAGGGAAAAAAAATATATATAATATTATTTGGTAAATAACTTTTTATTGGTTGTTAAAATCACACTGGTTAAAACTCAAACGATATTAATTTATTGTTAATTGGAAAATATATATATATATATAGTTCATAGAAAAAGATAGAAAACATTATAGAATTAGGCTAAAAGAAATTAAAAAATGAATTATAATTTTTGTAGGTTATGAAATACTTGTATTAAATTTCAACAAATGGAATATAGTAATAGTGTATTGAATATATAAATTTGAAATAAATAAAATTAATATTTTCTTGAGTTTATATTAAATACCTCTAAACAATAGCGATGCCGGTGTTCATAATTGAAAATACTTAGGGCATAAACGCAACAATATATCTCAAGCGTATAGTTGTTTACGATGTCTTGCACTTGACGCATAAATGAAAAATTGTTCTTTTCAAATTAAGTATTACGAAACAACATGTTAAGTACATAAATCATTATTGAAAAATGTAAAATCCTGCATTGAAATATTGTAAAAATAATTTTATGCTTTTACATTAAAAATAAATTTTTTTAGGACATATTTCATAAAAAATACTATTAATTAAAGCATTTGAAACAATATTCCATGCTTAACTCAATTTTGAATTTTTTGGTCTTTGACACACCATTGAATAACACGGTTCATATAGTGTGGGCTTCAATCTAAAATTTTCTTCAAAAAAAAAAAAAGTACCAGGAACGTTGACATCTTATTGTTTTAGTTGAACATCATTAATTAACTTGTTTTTAGGATTATGATCATTATTTTTTAAAAATAAATCAACTTCTATTAAACAAATTCTTAAACTCCAAATAATAAGAAAATATAAAAACAAAAAAAGAAAATGACAAATTGACTTCCTTTAGATAAAGATAAAAAAAAATTCTTATCACTTAAGGTATGTATATATAGAAACAAAATATATAGGCCTATATAAAAAAAAAATGAAACTCAAACTCTTTAAAAACTAGTGGAGAGGTGGGTATTCACATTTTTGTGCTCTAAGTTCCAATACGAAGTTTTTGTAAAGCTGCCTTTTAAATATTCAGATGCAAAAAATATTGTATATTAAATTAATTGCATAATATGAACTCAACGGGGGGGGGACGTAGCTACGGCCTTGATTCTTTTTTGTATAAAATAAATGAATGAAAACGATGAATTCCAAAAGAAATTTTTTTCTATATGAAGATTTTTATTAGAAAAATGATGTTTTATATTATTCAAAATCAAAACTGCCACTTAATTTATATTAAGGTAATTTTTTGGCATGTAAATTTGATTATATCCTCGGTAGGTTAATGATACTGAGAAAAAAATTGATGTTTAGGCTGAGGCCTTGGCCGTGAGCATGGAGACAATGTCATGGTGATTAAAACAGGAGGCCAAATGTGATTAGGAGGACAAGGTTGAAAAGGCATGACATTCAAATATAAATAGAAAACGCTTAATATTTCGTTGATTAAAATTCATTTTTTTTTTTTTACGATTGGAGCTTTAAAAAAAAACAAAAAAATCTGGTGTGACTGGCGCACAGCACACAACTTTCTCTTACCTTCGGTAATCGAAAGTTGTGTTCTGTGCTTGTCACACCAGATTTTTTGTGTCGACATGTATTTAGTTTCCGACAGTACGGTACATTCGATTTTCAAGATGTAAAATTTATAAGTATGGGAAAATATTTATATTTTGATACCATGGCAACCATTTCTCCTATCTTTTCTATGGAGTACAAGAGTAAAGTGGTCTTCAGAAGATTTCAATCACAAAATGAGAATATACATTTTATAGAGAATCTAAAAAATAATTGATTTTTGAATTTTAAAAAAAAATCGTTGGAGCAAATTTTGAGAAAATCGAAAAAAAACTGAAAAAGTGCATCAGTAAAGTACTAGTACTCTTAGGTCGATTTTGTTCAAAAGCTTCGTGTCACGTCCCATGGAGGTGCCTAACTTAAATATAAAATTTCAACCTCCTAGCTCTTTTCGTTCTTGAGATATTTTGTTCACAGACACACAGACAGACAGACCATGTCGCGAAAACCACTTTTTTGGATTCAGGGGACCTCAAAACGTGAAGATCCATCAAAATCTCGACATCGAATTTTTGACATGAATCCAATACTTTCTCTCTATATATATATTACATATATACATAGGTAAGAGAAAGTAACAAATGAATTACCAAATGGTCAAAAAAATAAAATTTTGGTATGAGATTCGATAAATTTTTCGCCAGCTTTTAAATCACGGTATTGTCTTTTGGTATTTGGTATATTTTATTTTATTGGACATAATAATTAATTAGGCTTGGAATTCTAAAAAAAATGATGATGACGTAACTGGTGGCATAGTTTGGTAATTGAATGTTGTGTTCTGTGCTTGACACACCTCATTTTTTGTGTCGACATATATTTAGTTTCCGCCGATATATTAGAATTCAAGATGTTTGAGAAAATATTTGTATTTTGTTACCATGGCCTTTCTCATGTCTCTCCTATAAAGGACAAGAGTAAAGTGGTCTTCAAACAATTTTGAGAGCAAAATGAGAACATACATTTTAAAGAGCATCTAAAAAAAAAAATAATTGATTTTTGAATTTTAATCAAAATCGTTAGAGTGAATTTTGAGAAAATCGAAAATAAGATGAAAAAGTACATCAGTAAAGTACTAGTACTCATTGGTCGATTTTGCTTCGTGTTACGTCCCAGGGGGGTATCTAACTTAAAAATAAAATTTCAATCCCGTATCTCTTTTCGTTCTTTAGATATTTTGTTCACAGACACAAACATAGATAGACCATGTTGAGAAAACGACTTTTTTGGGTTCAGGGGACCTCAAAACGTGTATACCAATCGGAATGTAAAGTAACATTAGAAAAAAACTACCTTATACAATAACATACTATTGATAATTTTCTTAAGAACTTTTATGGAAAATATTTTTTTGTATCGAAAATATATATTTTCCGTTTTACAGTAAATATTTTGATGCCAATATGATGACACCATCCTCAATACAAGCAACGGTTGATTGTTATGCATACAGAGGGGGGGGGGCAGTGGGGGCATGTGCCAGGACGGTACATATCAGGGGGCGGCAAAATAGGATAAGTGGTTTACAAAAACAAAATGAAATTAGCAGGTGCGGATTTATGCATTTGCCGTTTGCCGCCCTCCCTTCAGCCCTCCCTTCAACCACCCCAACACTGAGAAATACCCTACCACGCTGGTGGACTTATGATTACTAGAGACCGGACAAAAAAGCATTAAAAAATGAAAAAAAAAGTGCTTAAAAAAGCATAAAAATCTTGAATAATAAGATGTTAAATAAGCATAAAAGTTGAAAAAAAAGCATCTAATAAGCAATTTTTACTCATACCAATGGCGTATACAAATTTTTTTTTAAAGAAAAATTGCAAAAAATTTTGTTTTTGCGGAACCAAATTTTTTCACCCTGATGAAAAAATTTTTTTTCCAGGGCTATATTTTTTCGCACTGCGGGGTTTTTGAAATTTTTTTTTTTGGGGGGGCGGGCCCCCCTCCCCCCCTCCCTTATATACGACCCTGGTGTATGCGTGTGCGAATGGGAAAAAGTGTGTTTTTTAATAAAAAAAAAAAAAAAATTATAAATATTCGTAAAATAAGTTCAAATAAGCATGAAAGGGAAAAAAAAGCATGAAAACTCAAAAAAAGCAAAAAAAGAATAAAAAATGCAATCTCAATACACTTAGTTTTTCCTAATTCGTATAGAAATTAAATATCTAATGGTTGCTTATAAAATTGATCAATAAGCATTTTGCTTAAAATCCGGTCTCTAATGATTACCTATAGACCTTCCATTTCAACATCAAATACTTTGATATTTGAAAAAAAAAAAAAATAAAAAAATTATAGATATGTAAATAAGCAGATATTTTTCACAAATTTTGCCGCCCCAGGCGCGTGCCTAGCTCGCCTCTCCTTAAATACGGCTCTGGAAATTACTTATTAAGAAACGTTTGAAAAGAATTATATTATGCATAATTTATAAATAGAGTATATTCGTATTTCAAATTCCCACCCCCTCTAAAAACAAGAATTACCATTATTCGTGGTGGATATATGGTTAGGCCCGTGATGCCAGGGCCTAGGGTGGAAAAAATTTTAGGCAAATTTAAAGAAAGATTAAAATTTTAAAATCAATTTGGTTTAGTTACCATTGTAGCGGGGAAGGGAGGGAGCGGCATATTATATTAGCCTATTCCTAAAGAGGGGGCGGCAAATTAAATTTTGCCCATCCTAACAAAGCTCCTAGTTCCTGCCCTGTATGCATATCGAGAACACAAATTTGTATATATGGCAAGCTTGCTATGGATTGAACTGTGTGACAATTTCCATAACAAGCGTTCGTTGTTTTTACTGCCATAACATCGAAATATTTAAAATTAAATTAAGCAAACAGGCAAAAAAAATATTTTTCTTTAGCTGAAAGTCCTTCGCTATCTTCAAATATATATATTACTAGTCGCAAAGCCCGCCTTCGGCGGGCTTTCCGCCTAGCCAGGGGGCTGCGCCCCCTGGACCCCCTTGCTCGCCTTCGGCGAGCAAGTTTATTCCCAATTTGGGATATTTCTTGTTGCAATGCAAGTGTTAAGATGTTAAGGAAGGATCTTATATTCAAGCGAGGCGAGGGTACCTATTGGGAACAGCACAAAAGGGTCTGTTTATGACTGTTTAAAGGGTCAGTCACCTGCATCCTCTCTTCGTTTTTCAACTGCTGCGTAGCCCCCACCCCCAGCCCATAGTCAGGTAGGAAGCTGGTTCACATAGCATAAAGGACGCTCTCTAATTTCTAGCCAATTTGTTGATTTTGTGTTCCCATATTGAAGAAATTTGATTATAATTAATTTTCCAAAACATTTAAGAGATTCAAATTATTACTACGTTACTCCCAGAGCCATATACTATATGTATACTTAATTTCAAATGGATTCATTGGAAATTGTGGATTTCTATAGAACATATACATACATATTTACATACATACATACATTTTTCCCATTTCATTTTTATATATATAGATTCTCTTTTATTTTTCTTTTTTGTTTCTCGAACGGGGTGGAGAAAGCCATTAAAAAAAATCCAATTATAGTGTTTAAATAAAAAAAAAAAAGTTAAGGTTTATAGTAGGAACCGACCGAATATTCGGTTTCGGTTACGGTTTCGGCCAGTTTCGGCCAAAAATCATGGTTTCGGCCGTAGTTTCGGTTTCGGCCAAAAAGTGGCCGAACCTTTCGGCCGGCCGAAACCAGAATCTGAAAAAATGGGATGAGACTCGCATGCAAAAAAAAAAAAAAAAGGTCAAATAATTTGCACTTGAGGGAGAAAAAAATTTTAGTCTCCCTAAAAAAAAGGTAAAATGATTTTCACGGGAGGGAAAAAAAAATTCAAAAAAAAAAAAAAGGTAAAATGAAAAAAAAATTTTATAGGAAATACAAGTTTCGGTTTCGGTTACGGTTTCGGCCGAAACTAAGGTTGAGGCCGAATATTCGGTTTCGGTTTCGGTTTCGGCTGAAAATCTTGTTTCGGTCGGACCCTAGTTTATAGATAAAAAAGGGACACATCATCTTTTATTAAATAACATCGAGACAGCTATAATATAATTCTAATTTAAATAAGACGAACAAAGTACAAGGACAGGTTAATCAGAAAGAAGAAAATAAGAGAAAAAAATTTAGATTTGTTAAATCAAATCTCTATTCATAAGCGTATCCAGAAAATAATAAAGTGAACATCCTTCATCCCTCTTTAGAAAGATATGCCAATGAGGAAGGCTTGAGACAAACGTCTTAATTTGCACTTAATTTCAAATGATTTGTCCCAGGGAATGATGAGATCAGTGGCGTTATTTCGACTTTTTCTTGGGGGGGGGGGGGCAAACTTTGGTTTCTTTAAAATTTACTTACAAATAGGTACTCAAATTTTTCCAAAAGATATTTAATTTTGTACAGTTTATATACTCGTAGATATATTTTGAATTATTTTATTTATAAGAATATAAAATTTTAAAAAGGGACCTTAGGGGGAGGGGGAGGGGGAGAACGCGCGAACAAATATGGATGAGACTTTCCCGATTCACTTCAAATTTAACGAAACTTTTTAGTTTAGTCCAGTAAATTACAATCAAACACATGAACGAGTAGATCTATTCTTGGACCGTTGAAGAGGGTGTTGTAATCAAGAAGACAAAACAATTTTTTAAAAAATTATCTTGATTTATTTCAGAGCATTTTGGCTTGGCTGACAAGTATGCGCAATTGGACTTGTTTCGGCTACAAAACGCCGTCATCAGAGCCATGAACTGCAATTACAATAAAACAATTACAATTTTTTTATATAAACAAAATAAATCAACATGACATAAGATCTTTCTCATTTTTCAGGTTTTTGTAACAAAAACGAGATCAAAAGATTCTCCATATATATACATAAATAAATAAATAATTCAGTATTACCTCTTAACTAAAAGTGTTGAAATACACATTATAAATCACCAAAAACATACGGAATTCGTTTTTATTAGTAAAAATATCTTCATTAATCTGACAGTTGTAATGAAAAGTGATTTGTCCTTATATAAAAATTAAAAATTAAACTATATTATTAAATATTAATAAGAAAGAGAATATATTTAAAATTGCTATCTGACGCCTATTATATTATTATATCAGGTTATAAAAAATTTTGTATATTTTTTATATGACTATGTAATGATTTTCAAATTTAACCATTAACGATAATCTTTCAGATTAATGAAGATATTTTTACTAATAAAAACGAATTCCGTATGTTTTTGGCGATTTATAATGTGTATTTCAACACTTTTAGTTAAGAGGTAATACTGAATTATTTATTTATTTATGTATATATATGGAGAATCTTTTGATCTCGTTTTTGTTACAAAAACCTGAAAAATGAGAAAGATCTTATGTCATGTTGATTTATTTTGTTTATATAAAAAAATTGTAATTGTTTTATTGTAATTGCAGTTCATGGCTCTGATGACGGCGTTTTGTAGCCGAAACAAGTCCAATTGCGCATACTTGTCAGCCAAGCCAAAAATGCTCTGAAATAAATCAAGATAATTTTTTAAAAATTGTTTTGTCTTCTTGATTACAACACCCTCTTCAACGGTCCAAGAATAGATCTACTCGTTCATGTGTTTGATTCAAATTTAAATACAGTCGACTCTCGCATGGCCGGAACTACGAGATTTTTTAGGGGGGGGGCGCCCCCTTCTTAAAATTTTCTATACAAAATTCATATCATTTTACCTTTTTTTTTTAGTAAAACTTTCTTTAATTGCCGCCCCCTGGTATCTGCCGCCCGGGGAAGATGCACCCACTGCCCCCCTCCCCCCTAGATCCGGCCCTGGACTCTCGATAATTCGAATTATCATGAGGAAAGAAAAAAATTCTAATAAATAAGGATTATTATTATAATTTTGAAAATATTTATAAGCTTAAATAAATTTTATACATATCCTCAAGTAAAAAAAGTAAAAATAAAGAAAAATACAAAAAAGAACAAAAAAATTTCATATTAACATGGCAATATCTTTTTTCTCGAACTACTTTCCACGGAAGCGATAATTTTTTTTCAGTGACAGTAGGAGAGTCGAACTTACACTTATCGAGATGTAAACAGAAAATGAGGAGTAATAGGACGTCCTCTCCCCCTCTTGTTACGAAAAGGATTTCGACTTATCGAGCATATCATAATAAACATTTTATTTACGGAAGTTTACAGCTGAAGAGTTCGTATTATCGAAAAATTCGAATTAACGAGAATCGAGTCTACCTTATTAAGATCTCCCAGGACTAAAATATGTAAAATTTCATCGTTATTGGAAATAGAACCAAAATTTATTGCCATTTATGTTGACGTTTTATATATTTATTCTAACAATATAAATATGTAGTTAAATAAAAAAATCTGACCAGTTTCGGAAGCCGGGAGCGGAGGTAGCGCCTGAGGGTGGTTGTCCATTACAGGACGCAGCTGCTGCAGCCTCGCGGTGTTTCTTATTAAGGATGAAACCTTGTAGTTTCTGTTTAACCTCTGAGGAAGCAACAGCACTCTGCTCATGTTTATCCTTACGTCGTAACGCCTCAAGCCTTTCTTGCTCCCGGCGTTCACGCTGTTCCTCCAGTTGTTTCTGTTCCTCCCACAGCTCCTGGCACATCGCAACACACTCACAAACAACTCACAAACACCTATCCATTGAAGCCCTTCCTTTAGTAAAGATGTAGCCAGGAGGCTAGAGAAGGGCGGCCATTTTTTCTTTTTTTTAATATAGAAGTAGGAATTGGTAATCCAGGAATGAGGAAAGACTTTAATATTTAGATTCATTAATATTTGTTTATTATATGATCTATTATTAGTATGAGATCAATTTAAGAATTTTTGGAAGCAAGAGAGAAAAAATATTAAATTTTTCACGCTTTCAAAATGATTTTTACTATGGGCAATATCAAAATCTAATATTAAATGTCTTTCTAGAAGGTAAGAGGTGCCATATTGACAACGTGAATCCGAAACATAATTTTCTTTGGACTAGAGCATAGTTTCTCAACCTTATTTTACTCACTGTCCACCTTTCCGAATATTTTTTTGCCTTTTTTAGACTATATTTTTTAATCTGCCCACGCCCCTTTTGCGCCCTCTCAATGTCCCCTAATTTCCTCTAGGTTCTACTGTTCCCTCCGAAAGTCTTAAACGCCCACAAGGGGGCGTATCATCGTTTAAGTAACACCTAAGTTAAGAGAGGTTTAGGTTTAAACGTCAAACGGTGCAACTGGACATAGATGATTAATACCCGTATTCATAGTCGTTCCTTGAGGAAGAAGGAATCCTTATATCTATACATTTATAAAGGCATAAGGATTCCTTGTTCCTCAAGCAATTACTATGAATACGGGTATAAGTATGCCTTCCTCCATATTCAATTAATTCATTTTTGGAAAAATATAATGTTAATAAATGTATCAATAAAAGATTTATAGAGTCGAAAATTTGTAAAAATATACTATGCAGTTTTCTAAAGAATAGACTTATTTTTTGTAGAAATTGACTAGTCACATTTGTTTGTAAAATGGTTCGTGGCCAGTTTGACACCTCTGGAGGAAGGGGAAAAAGGATTTATTAGGTTGGTATTATATCCGTACCTTAAGATGATGCCTAAGCTGCTGCTCATGCTGTTCCGCTAATTGTTGCTGTTGAGCTTGAAAATGCTGGAGAAGAATTTGTTGTTGTAGTTGTTGTTGTTTTTTCAACTGAAACAAAGAGAAAAGTTGATTTGAGACAAAATTTTAAAATCAATTGTAAACTTAGTCACTTAAAAATTAAATTCCGATTGAGAAGGGCAGAGTTCTTATTTATGATCTAAGGGTCAGTCAGTGCTTTGACCGTCTAAAGGTTAATATTTATTTATTTCTATTGAAACTGAAAAAGGAAGAATATCAAATTCAGAACTTTTTTATTTCGAAATATTTTTGTTAAATTTCAAATTTTTTGGGATCAGTAAGGAAGAAAAAAATAAACACGTGGATACTTCCCACTAAATAATAGGCATATGTAGCTGTGTTCGTTTTTGATTGTTGCTCGGAGATAGGCTACTCAAATGACAATCCGAATCGTTTATTTCAGAAAGACGTCAACTAATAAGCTTTTTCAATTTTTTGGATCCCTCCTATACCAAACGTGGCGGGTTCGGACCCAGGCAGTCCGATGATTTTATTTAAGCCATTTGGATACCACAATTTTTATATATTAATCACAACGGTTATCGTCTAAAGTCTTAAATGGCCTGAGTTGCCGAAAAGACTGTGTGAATGTGTGTGTGAGTGTGAATGAGAAAAAAAGTGTGAATGTTTAAAAAAAAAAAAAAATTTTTTTGGACAACAAAAAAAAAGTTTTTATTAAATAAAGATATCTGTTTTTGGATAAATTCTGGTTTATTTGGTTTATTGGATTATTTTGGTCTGGTTTATATTATCTTATTGTATAAGATACTACGTTTCGATTAAAAAAAGTATCATCTTCTCGAAGTGGATGTTGCTTTTAATAAAATTAAAATATTTAGTCTTAATAAAATTTAAAAAAATATAATTTTTTATTTGATCAAGAGTAAATCAGAATTTAATCGCATGTAATTTCACTCAATGAGTCTATTCTGAAACACGCAATGTAAAAAAATAACAGAAAAGACGCAATAGCAGGTGACGAGAATCTACAGAAAAATGTGTGTTCATAATATCAGTTACTGATTTTGCAATAAAATCAATATCCATAAAAAAAAAGCTCACCGACGGGTTTCTAAAATAAACGATTCAATTAACTAATGAATTTTTTGATTAATTGCTTTAGAAATCTTCTCGAATCGAATGCTCAATTGGTGATTTCTATAGAAATTTAATAAATACTGTTACCCTCACTCTGTTAAACTTAGTTCAACTTGTTTGTTAATCCTCTCCAATCTAACATGTTATCTGAATCTTAAGCTAAGTTCATTCTATCATGAGTACGGAATACTTCGTCGCAATTAATCGAAAAGTTTGGGCTCCTCGCATTCTGGCAAGCCAAAGCTAAAGAATTTAAGCACCACATGATTGTTGTTCACATTTACTATACAATTTCACTGTTTAAAAAAAATATGAATTTTCAATAGTTTTTCATTCTTTCGTGCTTGAATTTTAATATACCCAGTTTGGGAAATCAAATTCATTAAGTTTTCTTTTTTTTTTGGGGGGGGGGGGCAAATTTTTTTTTGGCGGGGCAAACTTTTTTTTCGAAAAATTTACTTACAAATAGGTACTCAAATTTGGCCAAAATATATTTAATTTAATTAATTGTTTAATGTTGTACAGTTTATATACTCGTAGATGTATTTTTAAATATTTTATTTAGAAACTATATATATAATTCGCTAATGTCCGTCTGTCTGTCTGTCACGCTCTATTTAGGCAACTTCCGGTTGGAATCTTGAAATGAAATTTTATATGCATAAAGAGGACCTTCTCGGGATTACAGGAAAATTATTTTCATCCCGAAATTCCAATAACTTTTTGAGTTATTAATTCTCAAAGTTACGATTTTCCCCATAGGAAATGTATAGAGAAATATTTATGTATTCTTTTCATTTGTGTATTCCATGAATGTAAACAAAATTAAGAAAAGGCGAGGGCTCCGCCGCAGGCGAGCCCGAGTCAGCTTGCGGGGAGACCAGGGGGGCGAAGCCCCCGGCTAGGCGGGCGTCGCGGCTAGTAATATAAAATTTAAAAAAAAATCAGAGCTCTTGGAGGGGAGGGGGCAAATGCTCCCCCCCAAAGACGCCACTGAGTCGAGATGGTAAAGGCGTCGTACACAAATTCATATACGAAGGGATTAAACCAAGAGGCAAGAAAGTAATGAGACGGTCATAAAATTTATTAACATAGTAAGGGGATTAGGCAACCAGACTCGCATCAATGCTTTGAGCTTTGCCTGTGTGTTGGTCAAAAGGCAGTAGATGCTTTTTAGAATTAAAAAAAAAGGATTATTTTAAGATAAAAGATTCTTAAAAGGCAATTTTTTTTTTTTAACCAGTGAAATGTTTTATCTTAAAATCCTAATGAGGTAAAATATAAAAAAAAATAATAATTTTATTCATTCCATTACGGTTGAAGTTTAAATAAAATATAACTTTATATTATAATCTATTATGATTATATGAATACATAATAAATAATGAGAGAAAAAAGTGAATACTCATGATTCAAAAAAAAAAAGTTATAAAAGATACTTTTATTTATCATTACAGGTGATTATATTTTTTTTTTTAATATACATTATTTTATTTTTAGATTAAATACCAAATATCTTGTTTTATTTAACTTACTTATCTTTCTATGATAACGAATAACATATTTATAATTAAGTCCAATTTATTTCTTTAAAAAAAAATCATATTTTTAAGATAAGATTTTATGAAAGGAAGCTCGGGATTTCTTAAAAGTGAATTGATATGTGATCATTTTGGGGAAATTAAAGGGTTCCGAAATCTACAATGGTTTGAAACTTCAAATAAGAATTTCCGGCCGCGCGCTCTAACGTGGTAAAGTGACGTCATATCCAAAAAAAGAAAAAATGTCCGGGGGGGGGGGGGGTGTATTGGACCAATCTTTCTAAAAATATATTTAGAAGGATGAATAAAAAGGCCAAGTAGCTATTATTATTTATTTATATGCATCAAACCCACAGCGACGTTTCGGTCGACTATGCGACCAACTTCATAGTTAGGGTTCAGTCAATAGAAACCCTCAGCTATTCACCTCGCTTACATAAAATATATTTAGATTAAATAATACACATTGCAATTTTTCGATAATTTTTTGCTTAAAAAATGAGGTTTAAAAAAAAAAAATTGATTTTAGAGTTTATTAATCCTGATTTTTTTATAGAGTCAATTGGAGTTTTTCTTCCTGCGCAAATTGATATCACATTTAATCTGATCTGATTAGCCGTTCGGAATCTACAATGGTTTAAACCAGTGGTTCCCAACCTTTTTTGATGTGAGGCCCACTTTTTCCGTAAAAAAAACTCTGAGGCCCAGTGTACCGTATATACCATATATAATTTTTAGGAACCGACCGAATATTGGGTTTCGGCTACGGTTTCGGCCAAAAACTAGCCGAAACCTGAGTTTGAAAAGATGGGATGAGACTCGCTCACAAAAAAAAAGATCAAATGATTTCCACACGAAGGAGAAAAAAATTTTCCTCCAAGCGAAAAAGGGGAGGAAAAAATTTAGCTCGGTTATATTTTATAAATATAAATATATATAGTTTTTATCTTTTCTTAGACGTTCGCGGCCCAGTTCCAATCAGTCCCGGCCCACGGTTGGGAACCGCTGGTTTAAACCTTCAAATAAAAATTTCCCGCTGCGCGCTCTCGCGAGGTAAAATGACGTCATCTAAAAAAAAAAGGTCCGGGGGAGGGGGGTATTGAACCACTCTTTATAAAAATATATTTTGATTAAATGTAGCTTTCATGGTCAAATAGATATCCAATGCGGAAAAATGGCAATTTTTCGATAATTTTCTGCATAAAAAATGAGGTTTAAAAAAAAAATAAATGATTTTAGAGTTAATTAATAGCTATTTTTTATTCAGTCTATTAGAATTTTTCTTTCTGCACAAATTGACATCACTTTAGTCTGAACTGATTAGCCGTTCGGAATCTACAGTGGAAATAAATGGTGAAATCTTAGGGTGAAGAATCATTCAAGCCGCTAACTTTTTCGTGCATGCCTTCTTACCCGGGCACTATACAAGCATTGTAAGACGTTGTTGAGTCAATATATTTTGTAAAAGTGTGATAAATCTCGAGGGCCGCAAAAATATTCCTCGAGTTGGCCACCCCCTGCCTTGCAATATGAAGCAAGAGATCAGTCACTACTCTTCTTGCATTATTATTATTATTGGTATAAAAAGCCTACTGTTTCCAATTGAGAATCGGGTGTTTGTTGAAAGACACCCACTCACTTGGCAATTTATAACTGTGTAGATGCAGTAGGGTGTAGGTGTGAGTGGAGGCCTCGACCTTTTCATTTTCCGTCTCACATTGTCAGATAATGATCACTAGATGCTATCAAAGCTTTGCACTCAAGAAGCCTCCTAGCCCGAATTAATTCTAATAATAAACTTAATAGCTAAATCTGATTAAAAAAAGAAAAAATATATTCAGATGTTAGAAAAATTATATTAATATTCTGCTCTTGAAAATCCAACGAATGCCTTTTATACACGAAAAAATCTGGTGTGATGCGCACACAACTTTCTCTTACCTTCGGTAATCGAAAGTTGTGTACTGTGCTTGTCTCACCAGATTTTTTGTGTCGACATGTATTTAGTTTCCGACAGTAGGGTACATTCGATTTTCAAGATGTAAAATTTATAAGTATGGCAAAATATTTATATTTTGTTACCATAGCAACCATAGTAGAAATTCCTATCTTTCCTATGAAGAACAAGAGTAAAGTGGTCTTCAGAAGATTTCAATCACAAAATGAGAATATACATTTTATTGAGAATCTAAAAATAATTGATTTTTGAATTTAAAAAAATCGTTGGAGCAAATTTAGAGAAAATCGAAAAAACTGAAAATTGCATCAGTAAAGTACTAGTACTCTTTGGTCGATTTTGGTCAAAAGCTTCGTGTCACGTCCCATGGGGGTGCCTAACTTAAGAATAAAATTTCAACCTCCTAGCTCTTTTCGTTCTTGAGATATTTTGTTCACAGACACACACACAGACAGACCATGTCGCGAAAACCACTTTTTTGGATTCAGGGGACCTCAAAACGTGTATACCCATCAAAATCTCGACATCGAATTTTTGACATGAACCAATACTTTCTCTCTCTATATATTAACATATATAGAGGTAAGAGAAAGAATAAGATATATTAAGGGGGCCGGAGACCAAAAAAGTTTGGTAACTAGTCCCCTAGTCCAATCATGGGGAACTTAAAGGTTTTAGAGGACCCTCTGTGCTGCGCTGTTTATTTAATTTTTACTTTCTCTTACCTATATATGTTAATATATAGAGAGAAAGTATTGGTTTCATGTCAAAAATTTGATGTCGAGATTTTGATGGATATACACGTTTTGAGGTCCACTGAGTTCAAAAAAGTGGTTTCCTGAACATGGACAAAATTCGCTCCAACGACTTAGATTAAAATTCATTTGTTAGATTCTCTTTAAGGTGCGCGTCTTGAAAAGCCGTTAGAAGACGATTGACTACCGAGTTACTCTAGGCGGCAAGAGATGGCGTTAGTTTTCCCCATAGGGATACAAGGGATTTATTCCATTTCATTTGAAAGATTCCAGCTAATTAATTAAGGGTAAAAAATTAATTATTTTTTAACACAAAGATTGCTAATTTAATTATCTATAAGATATAGAGCGAATTTTTTAAAAATATCTTTTATTTAATGGGATTAATCTAAAAAAATTTTTATTTTTTCGAAAATCAAAAAAAGGGCTTCTATAAGTTGTAGATATTTTAAATAGCTTTAATTAAAAAAAAAATTGAGGTCGATAGCTTCAAAATTGTGGGGGCTGGAATCTTCCAAAATTAGCACCCCGAAACGCGCACCATTTATATGGCCTATATTCTCATTTTGCTCTATTTGAAGCACACTTTACTCTTGTACTTCTTAGGAAAAATGGTTGCCATGGTAACAAAATATAAATATTTTTAATTAAAACTCTCTAGGAGGAGAGGGAAATTTAAAACTTTAAATTTTTGCACTTGTTCGCTGAAAGCGAAATTTGATGCATTAATAAACGGATAATTCAATTCGCAAAGTTATTCAATTTTTGGCCGACGGTCCTTAGAATATATTGATCCTGTTTAAGGCCATCTACAAGCAATCGGACTTTTTATGTACACTTTTTAATAACAACTGTGAAAGCTTCAACTCTCAAACCAGAGAATATTTTCCAATCGTTAAAAACGTTGTCGTATCTGCATGTCAATTTCATTTTCTCATTTCCGTGATTTGTGAAAAAACTTGGTACGAAATTTTAAAGGTCTCAAAAGAATCCATTCCGATATAACTCTTCAAAAGAAGAAGTAAAACCTTTCCGAAAATAAATATGCCCCTATTATTTTGCTTGCTTGTTGTTTTATATTGTGTAATTTGTAATTTGTTTTTGTGTTTGTTTGGCCAACGAGAATTCGTGCCTCCAAACAGGTCGTTAATAAATTTATTTATTTAAAAAAGATTCTCACCGATTTTCTTGGACTCCCAGTTAAAGAATCGATTTAAATACTTTCATATAAGCCTTTTGAGCTAGGTTTGTTACTTCGCTTTAAGGTGAAATTAACAAAAGAAATTCTTAAGTAAATAAAAAGCTAAATTGTTAATTAGATATAATAAATATAAACAGAATAAAAGAGGGAAACAAATATTTTAGTAAACGATCCAAGGACACTACTTTCGAGGTTGAAGCAGATATTTTTATCTAGGAATGTTAATTTACATTTTAAAAAGCCTATTAAATTACGTTTAATTTTAGATTGTTTAGAATCACGTGATAATTTGAATTTATTTTTTTTTATATGTATAAAAGAATCATATAAAAATAGTTAAATGGGAATTAGGCTTAGGATAGTCCATGAATGTATTCCAAGGAGAAATGAACTATTATAAAGTGACTCGCAACAGGTGATCTATGAAGTCCCAAAATCGTGATGTAATAATTCTACAATAGAAAAAAAAATAAATACAAATTGAATATACGTAAATATTATGAGTTTTATTATCCTGTGCTTTGGGTCAATTTCCCCCTCCATTGTGATCTAAAAGTTTAAAAATCTGGTGTGAATGATCACACCAGATTTTTTTGTGTCGACATATATTTATTGAATAGGAATGAGGATGCAGCCAAATAATTGAGCCTCTATTTCGTAATAAACACTATTGGGACGTTTCGGCTGGGATCAACCCTGCCATCTTCAGCCTTCAAAGAGTATTTTTAAATTTTATGTACATAAATAGAGTTGTCATTAGTTAATAATACAAGTTATTTGCATTTTTTGTCCAATGAATATAATAATTCTTAAAATACCAACAAGTGATACCATGAAGGTCAAGCTTATAATGATTATTATAAGACCTTCATGGTATCACTTGTTGGTATTTTAAGAATTATTATATTCATTGGACAAAAATGCAAACAACTTGTATTATTAACTAATGACAACTCTATTTATGTACATAAAATTTAAAAATACTCTTTGAAGGCTGAAGATGGCAGGGTTGATCCCAGCCGAAACGTCCCAATAGTGTTTATTACGAAATAGAGGACTCAATTATTGGGCTGCATCCTCATTCCTTTTCAACATATCAGCTAAAGCCACGTTCTACTATTTAATCAACACATAGGCCTATTTTTCTGGCAGTATGGTACATACTGAGTAAAGTAGACTTCATAAGGTTTCAAGGGCAAAATTAGAATATACATTTTAAAGAGCATCTAATAAATAATTGATTTTTGAATTTTAATCAAAATCTTTGGAGCGAATTTTAAGAAAATGTAAAAAAAAAGATATAACAATATTAGAATATTTTAGAGTTACTTGGTGGGGTTTTCTTTACATCCGCATCTTCATTTTGTCACCAAGTAACTTACGAAAATATCGTTCAAATAAAACTGTCTGAGATACTGACTTAGATTTAAGAATGGCAGCCAGATTATAATGAAGAAAATACACGCAAAGAGTTCATCAATTGCTAATAATTTTAATGGTAATTTTCATTATTTAATTTATCAATGCATAAATAACAGGAAAATTATCTGGAATAGGAATAAATTAAAAGAATGTGAGGAACCAGATAAGTTCGAACATCACTGCATTATGTTGGCAAAAAATATGGCTGGTTAGAGGGGGGAGAGGGATGTCAAACTTAGGGCTCGTAGGCTTAATAAAAGCAGAAATTGAGAAAGAGTTCGATAATAAAAATTCAAATTATGAATAATTATCAAAATTTAAGGAAATATGTTAAATTTGTATATTTTAGTACAGAGAGTAGATGAATTGAACTATCAAAAGTTAAAGATGAGGAGAAGATAGGAGCACAAGCAAAGATAATGGATATTATTCCTTAGCCCTTTGGGTGTTTGAGGAGTTGAAAAAACAAGTCCGATTAAAATATATAATAAAATTGTTCAATATGCTAATAAAAAGAACTTTTATTTAGTTATTCAAATAAAATAAAAAACAGTCATAAAAAAGTAATAAGCGAAAATAATTTAAATATTCCATTTTTCTAAATTCTTACTTGATTTCAACTTAGTTTTGATAAGTTGGGAAAAAAATCAAAGAGTGCATCATTTATCCAACAATTGTACCAGGTATTTTGGTTCAATGAAATGAGATCATTACCAATGAATAGAGCTGTTCTCATGAATGTCAATATTTGATTAAATTTCCTTAACCTTTCTTACCACCGGGTGGTGTAAAAACCCAAAAAACATCTAGCATATTGACCAAGGTTTATACTTTCTCTTACCTATATGCAGGTACAGGGGGGGGGGCGCCCCCCCCCCACGCATCGCCCCCCCCGCCGCCCTCCCTCTAAGATATCCCACGAATGTGATTTTATCATATTCTTTTCATCGATTGTCTTAAAAATTGATTGTTTTCTTTTAAAATTATATTACACTTGAATTCTACTATTTTAAAGAATTTAATTCCAAAATAATAAATATAGACCTTATAATTAAAATTTTTTTATTTTCAATATATACCTTAATTTGATGTTTTATCTGTGGAGATTTACTCAGATTCGTATAACTTAATATTTAATTTTTTGGAATTCAAAATTTTTTAATGAAGGATTGAGTATGAGACTGAAATGTTATATTTAAGTAAACACCCCCGGACCGGAAAACTTTTAATCAAACCCAATACTATATTTTGATGTAGTTTTTCATTTTTTTCGATTTTCTCAAATGAACTTTTACCATTTTCCCCCCGACTCCCCAATTTTTTCAACTCCCCATTCCCCCCGAGATTTATGAATGAATGAACGAATGTCTACAATTTTTAAATAAAATTTCATTTCATCCTCCCCCGAACCCTTTTATTTAACTTGCTACCCGCCCGTAATTTTTTCATGCCTCCAAACCCCCCTCCCCGCGGGTACAACCCGTACAGTGCAGCTCTAATCGGGGGTGATCCACATCGATGATTTTATTTACCATTTGAATACCAAATGTCAAAGTCAAAGTCTTATATCCTAAGTTCCGAAAGACTGTGTGCATGTGTAGTGTGAATGGGAAAAAGTGTGTTAAAAACATGGGGAATGACTTCCCGTGACTTTCTCGTATATTCTATTGGAATTACGTCTGGGTGTGTGTGGAACACGATTGCTTAAAACCAAAGCATCTAGATAGATGAAATTTATACTCCTTACACTAAAATTGTAGATTTCTATCAACTTTTGGAGTAAATAGTTACTTGAAGTAGTACTTTACCTAATAAGTTTTTTCAGAAATTTCGAAATTTTCAATTTCTTTGTCATATTATGATAAAATACTCAATTTTAAAAGTTGTTATTCTTTGATATTTTTCCGAAAACTGAATAGTTTTTGAAATAATCACAGAAGAAACGACATTTTTCTTAAAAGCAAAGAAAAATCAAAACAAAATCATACAGGTGTCATTAAAAAACATTAAATATAAACAAATTCGCTGAGGAAATTACAGGATGAAAGAAATTTGCCCGCCGAAGGCGGCAATTCTCGCCGAAGACAAGGGGTCCAGGCGGAGCCCGGAAAATCGCGCCCTAGTTACTTCGCCCCCCCCGCCCTCAAAGGCTGGTTACGCCTCCATATGTATATATATAGTAGGATTGGATTCAAGTCAAAAATTCGATAACGAGATTTTGGTGGATATACACGTTTTGAGGTCCTCTGGATCCAAAAAAGTGGTTTCAGCAATATGGTCTGTCTATCTGTCTGTCTATAATCAAAATATCTCAAGAACGAAAAGAGCTACGAGTTTGAAATTTTATATTTAAGTTATGTACAGTACACCAATGAGGCATGAAAATAACAAAATTGGCCAAAAAATACTTGTACTTTACTGATGAACTTTTTTTTCCGATTTTCTCAAAATTTGCTCCAACGATTTTGATTAAAATTAATAAATCTATAAATACAAATCAAATTTTTAAGTATTAATTTTTAAAATTGTACATTAAAAATAAATTTTTTTGAGAAAAAAAGTATTTTTTTCATAATATCGGGGGGGGGGGGGGTAATTACCCCCTTTACCCACCCCCCCCTCCACCTTGCATCCGGCCTTGGTGAGTGTGAGTCTGAATGAGAAAACAGTGGGTGTTTTTTAAAAAATTTTATATCTTGAATCAAGGGCGGATACAAGGGGGGGGGGGGTAAAGGGGGTAATTACTCCCCCCCAGACTTGAAAAAATACCTTTTTTTCGCAAAAAAATTTATTTTTAATGTAAATTTTTAAAAATTAATACTTGAAAATTTGATTTGTATTTATATTCTGCCAATCAAGTACAGAATGTGCCTTTAAATTACCGAAATTATGAAAAAATAATGTGCTTTGGGACGAGTCACACCAGATTACCCCCCCCCCCCCCCCCGAGACACACCTCTGGATCCGCCCTTGTCTTTAATTGTACAATAATATATCGGTGGAAACTAAATATATGTCGACACAAAAAATCTGATGTGACTGGTCGCAGAGCACATAACTTTCTCTTACCCTTCGGCAAGAGAAAGTTGTGTACCGTGCTTTTTTTTTAGTTTTTGACTAAGCAATAATTATACTTTAGATTACTTGATATTTAAATGAGAAAAAAAGTCGATCGGAAAGATATTCAAGTTAATTTGAACGGTGAAGAATGCGGATTTGCAAAGGGTTGAGTGCTAGTAATGGGGTGAGGCTAACGTGTGGCGCAATCAGTTTGCCAGGGAGGCACCCCTACTCCTCCCACAACCTCTCTGATACTCCCTTTCCCGCCCCTTAAGCGGCCGTGACCTTGAAGAGTGGCGCGTGGCGGCCTCATCGACCGAATCCTCAAGGAGACTCGCTCACCCCAAGCTCCCAACACTCACCACCAATCGAATCTACAAACTTTTCAGATAACTTCAACCCTACATAGTACATCAACCCTTCAATCTCTTGATAGGGCAGAAAAGTGAATTTGTTATAATGAAATATTATTAACCTCTTTTAAGGATAAAATACCAAGCCACTTTACTTGTATAATTACCAGAAATTTCAATTAGTATTAATTTTTTTATTTGATAAAAAAATCGCAAGGGCTTCTTGTCTATAACGGAGATTTCCTATCAACTTCTCCACAGACCTGTCTTTCCCTTTCACGTTTCCTTTTACAAAATAATAATTATCTGCCTGTTGTGCAATGAGAGGTAAATAAGTTGGCCCGTCGTAAAGCCTGACATTTGATGAAGAGGAGAAGGGAAAGACCGGGATAAAAGTTGTCGTTCTCTTTGATGAGCGAGAAAATTAATTAATAATAGTTTCAAAGAAAAAAGAAGTTAGTTGTATGGGTGGGGAACCTCCTGGGGCCAATTTGCGGTCTGCGAAAAATTTCTATCCGGCCAGTAAGACCTTGAAAAAAAAGTTAATCATAAAATAAATATTTTTGAGAACCCAATACGAAGAGTTTAGAGCACAAAAAATCAATTTTTCAGATAAACTTTAGTTATACTTCAATCTTTGGCCGAACCCAAAAGTCAGAAAAATGAGTCAATTGATTACTCTAACCCGCTGACGGAATGAAAATTTATTCTGCCCCGTGCATTACAAAAGGTAGTTTGCCCACTCCTATACATAGATCATCTAAACGGGCTAAAGTCATATAATAAAAGACAGCAGCGGCTCTCGAGTTATTCGAAAGCAGCTCAACTCATTTGCAAATGGTTGGGATAGTCAGGAGAAGGGGAGACCGGGTTTCGAACCTGGGCCAAGGCTCAGAGGATTTACTAAGGCGAAGTGTGCAGTCAATGACCTTAAGAATCTAGTTTCAGGGGGTCAACACAGAACATCTTAAAGTCTCAACATACAATTAGCTCCTTCCCTTTTTTTTCTTCATAAAATTTATATAAAATGAAAAAAATAAACATATAATGAGGAAGCGATACTCTTTCTAATAACAAGCGTCCTTGCGGTCCACTGACCGAGTCAGTATAATACGTTAATTGATTAAACATACAAATTAATTTCTATTTCTAACGAATCACAAAAATAAGAGACTCAAAAATCCTTTTTGCCTAAAAATCGTAAGGCTCAACAGCACTAGAGTCAAGTAGCTCTACTGGTATTACTAGCAATTACGCCAATTCTCATAACCTCATCTTTCTCAAGGACTTATTCTTTGTTATTTCTTTGTTGATATATAAAAATAGATAGGTATTTATTTATGGGTGTTGCCGCGACGTCTAACTTAAAGTAATCTCTAGAATGTCGGGTTCATTTCCAGGTCAAACCGTTTCAACTTCTTGTCGGTTCCTGGTTGGTCAGAGGAGAATGGTCTACTAAAGAACAAGGTCAAGAAATATTATCATTAACATAATTTGATCGAAATAATTACAATGGGATCAGAGACAAAACTGAATTATGGCAATTGAAATAACGACAAAAAAAGGGCTTTTATAAATGAAGAAAAAGCAGCCTACCTGTTGTATTTGTTGATGGAAGGCGGCCTCGTGTAAGCCATCCATAGAGTAGGGTGTATGCCGAGAGACGGTGGTCGCCGACGTCGTCGTCGGCGAGGGATCACCTGACCCGGAGCCCACAGCCAACCGCTCCCTGGTGACCATTTCTAAAATATACAAACTTTTATTACCAAAATCGTCATTATGGTTCCGTATAAATAAATAAATTAATTATAATGATAAGTATAATATTTTGATATATTTCATATCGAGGCCAGAGAGGAAAATTAATCTTTAAGGCGGCCAAAGGTGCTCGAAACTATTGCATTTGCATAAACACACGATGGATTAATGCTAAACAGGAGAGTCCTTTAGACTATTATATTAGAGATTAAACATATTATAGGCCTACTGTGAAATCCTTGTTAAAAAGGGAAGTTAAAGTTTCGTTTACCCCACTTATCTGTATATCACAAGAATATGAAATAAAAATAAAATTAGGAAAAAAAAATGGAGTTGGAAAGACACGTTCACGAAATTTGCTCTTGTTCGAATTTTATATTAATATAGTAGAAGGAGAATAAAAAGAGAGAGCAGCTAATTATTCCCTCAGTGCTGACGTTTTGGTCCTGTTTAGGGTAACGTCAGCACTGAGGGAGAAGAGCAGCAAAAAGAGAGCAGCTAATTATTCCCTCGGTGCTGATGTTTTGGTCCTGTTTAGGGTAACGTCAGCACTGAGGGAGAAGAGCAGCAAAAAGAGAGCAGCTAATTATTCCCTCGGTGCTGATGTTTTGGTCCTGTTTAGGGTAACGTCAGCACTGAGGGAGAAGAGCAGCAAAAAGAGAGCAGCTAATTATTCCCTCGGTGCTGATGTTTTGGTCCTGTTTAGGGTAACGTCAGCACTGAGGGAGAAGAGCAGCAAAAAGAGAGCAGCTAATTATTCCCTCAGTGCTGACGTTTTGGTCCTGTTTAGGGTAACGTCAGCACTGAGGGAGAAGAGCAGCAAAAAGAGAGCAGCTAATTATTCCCTCAGTGCTGATGTTTTGGTCCTGTTTAGGGTAACGTCAGCACTGAGGGAGAAGAGCAGCAAAAAGAGAGCAGCTAATTATACCCTAAACAGGACCAAAACGTCAGCACTGAGGGAATAATTAGCTGCTCTCTTTTTATTCTCCTTCTACTACATCAATTAACCAGCTATATAAAATATATACTATACCTATACTAAATATTTATATTAATATTTTGTTATGTAAATTTTCTTTAATCCCCCCCCCCCCCCCACCCCTCCCCCCCCCCCCAACCATTTATACTATTCTCTATATCGTTATTAAAAAAAATAGGTGTAGGGGGTCTTGTCTTTTCCATTTTAGGTATTCTGTTTGGATTAAAAAAAATAACAGCGTGCGGGGGGCCCGGGCCCGCGCCGGCGGGGGGTGGGGGGGGGTAGGCCGCCAACCCCCCCCCCCTTCCCCGAGGGCTCTTTAATGATTTAAGATTCAGGAATTGTGAAGGCGAGAAGTTAGCAAAATAAATGAATTATTAATTATATATTTGTCAAAAGCATATCATTTGGCGTATGTGTTCGCTGTTTGGTTTCTAAAGAATTAGCATATGACCAAAGGTCCAGAGAGAGCGATCTGTTCTCGAAACGTCGATTGGAAAAAAATAAATAAAATTTTTATTTAACTTTGGCTGATTCTTTGTCTTCACAATTTATATTTTGGATAGATCTATATACTATTTGGTCTACAATATTGAATGAATGGAGTTAAAAAGCTTGCTTGAAGTTTTTTTTTTTTTTTTTTTTTTTTTTTTTAAGGTCTTTTTCGGCATCTAAGGCCATTTAGACCCCATCCCTATTTATTTCAAATGATTTGAGGTCAAATCAAATGAAATAAATTTTTCTCGCTTGGGACGGGAAGCGAATTGCTTGAAGTTAACAGTTTAGAATTGTTAATCATTAAAATTTGTATGAGTAACATTTCGTTTAACTTTTTTAAATTTAGATCAATCAAATAATCCACTAGAGGACTACTACACTCTCAGTTACTAACATAAAATGGATGTTTATTCATTAGAATTAATTGAATTTTAATAATTTCACCACAACTAAAGAATTTAGATATTAAAAATTAAAAAAAGAAAAATAACTAAAATATATTTAAAGATTATATTTCTTTGGTCGTTGGACGGTCCTTTTTTTAACACCTCCTACGCTTTTTTACTACACATTCCCATCGTTTGATGTTATTTTAAAAATGAAAGAGTGGATTGTGGGTAAACAAGTTAAATTTATTGAAATCTTTTTTAAAAATGAATTTTTAAACCTAAAACAAAAAAAAAAAAATCGCATCTTCATTCTTTTGACTTTGGCATCTGATTTTTTTTTTTTTTTAGGCTAACTTCGGAGCGAGGAGAAGACGAGAGGGAGACCTGTCTGGAGGTCATCTCTCAAGTCTGATGTGGGCTCTGAGCTAATTAGTCCAAGACTAACAATTAGAAAAAGCAATATCGAAAATATTTGAAAAACAAATACAAAGTGCCGGTATTTAAAAATTTTAGTTTATAAAGTTTATTTACATTTATTATTAAAATAAATATCCGGCATTGAGAGAACAACTGAAACCCAGATCGTTGTAGAGAAGCAATGTCAAGCACAGTGGAACCCTGAGTGGATGGCCCCGAGGAAACAGCATGGAACATGGAAACCCCCTGTTGCCTTCGATGCAAATAAAATTCATACTGTATATAACCGAAGGCAGCCGAGAAGACAAATAAAAAAAGTAAAAAAAATAGATGCCGAAAGTCTAAAAGTAGACCATCAATTTTTTATATTAGGCCTATACAAAATTGAAAATCACATTTTCTTCCATTACGTCAAACATTAGAGTGTTGACTTGGTAACTACGAGGTTTTCCCATAATTTTTTGTAACATTTGGACTTTTTTTTATTCTTTTATTAGCATTTTAGCGTGCGAAATTAAGCAATGAAAGGGCTACACAGAGGGTCTTGTCTGAGTTTCTTATATGCAACCATTAAAAAAAATAAAATAAATAAATCGAGAAGAAATTTCCCATATTTCAGTTTGGCTAATAGAGTCTTTCTTGATCTTGACCCAGTAGTATTAATAGATATCAGAGATCGCCAGCTACTTATTAATTAGCTAGGTTGAAGGGGCCGCTTGAAATATATTTAAGTATTTATAATTTCTAATTAACTTCTTGAGTAAATAGTTTAATTATTTAAGGGTATATAATATAGTCTAAATCATTGCTGAAATTATTTAATTGTAGGTCACAGAGCATGTACCAAATAATATTAACTGGTCTGATGATAAGGCGATTAAAGTGGATCTGTAATTTTTTTTTAAATTCATCATATATTTTTGAAATCGAGAGTGTTTATTTGAAATTGGTGTAACTTTACCGATGGGAATGTATAAAATGAGGTCAATATTTTGTTTATTTAGGAAATAATTGTACCCCCTCGTCCAAAAATATGGTATAGATTTGGATTTTTTATTTGTGATAGACATAATTTAGCTGAGGAAATTAAGTAGCCAAGCCTACAAAAGTGAATTAAAAGCACTTCATGTTTAAATTCACCATATGGTAAAAATTTACCTCCTAGAGAAGGAAACGGAAACCCACTCCAATATTTTATTCAAGATAGAAACCACAATGTGTCATATTAATGAAATGAACATTTAATAGCAGCAGAGGCAAAATTTTCAATTTGTCAATTAGTTTGAAATTTTAAAATTCCCTTATGTTAAATTAATTTTCTTTTGATTAACAAAATAACGTATTGATTCATATGTTATTGTTAGTCTTAAGAAAATTGTGTATGATTAAGTTTATTAAGATTTAATAATTAATTTAAATAATTAAAATAAGATACAATAATACCTCGCATAGTCGAGCATCGATTAGACCTGTTTGAATTTTTTTAAAGACTTTTCTTAAATGGGAAATGGCCAAAGACTGTGTATTGAAGATTAAAAGACATTTCTTAAAAATTTTAGTACTCAGCATACTCTAGCACAAGTACAAGTCGGCAGATTCCAGCGGCACATCTATCTTTTTTCAGCTATTTGATTTGGTAAATATTAATTATATGATTTTTCTTCACGGACCGAAACGTGATTTCTTATTTATTACAAGTTTTATAAAGTTAAACAAAATTTTGTTTCGAACCTATTATCGTATCTCAGTTCCTTGATTAATCCGGTTAAAAATTTTTCGGCAAATGCGAAAGAATCAGACTAATTCGAAGTATCTTTGTATCTAGTTAGTTTCTACATTTAAGTTGTAATCATTATTTTATTTACCTTTTTGGCCAAACGGGGATGCAATCTCCACGCTACGAAATGCACCCAGCTCTTCTAGATGGCAATCGAAAACAGAAAGAAAAAGAGAAAAACACATTTAAAATAAATAATCAATCAAATACAGATTTCGAACTTATTCTAAAAATATTTATTAAAATTAACATTCAAATGAAATAAAAAGAAATGGAATAGAGGCGATCTTTTCCTTTTAGTTAGTGTTAATTAAGTATGATTTATTCTTTGGCCTATGTTTTAAATAAAAAACTTGATACTAAATTTTATTATTATAGAAACATTTTAAAGCATATTTTAGGGTGAGACAAGGCTATCATAAGTCGCAGGTTGATATTAAATAAATTTATTATTAATATTTTTCATTTTGTAGGTGTGTACAAAAAGGAACCGCACATTTGCTGTATCAGCTTTATTCCTTATTGTACAACATTTTAAGCCCTGTCCCCTTCAAAATAGTCCCCTCTACTGGCAATACAATTCCCATCCTTACTTCCATTTTTGGAACACCTCCTGGAACACACGCACAGAGACGCGAGCAGGCTTCTCTTTGCATTGTCCTGAATCTCCTCTATGGTTTGGAAAGGACGTGTTTTTCAGTTTGGGAAACAGGAAAAAGTCTGCTGAGGCTAGGTTCGGAGAATACGATGGATGGGGCACAAAGGGAATGTGGTGTATTGCTAGATAGCTACAGGCCCGGTGACGCATGAGATGGTACATTGTCATGATGCAACGTCCAACTCTAGTTTTCCCACAATTCAGGCCTCTTTCTGTGCACAGCATCCTTTTTCCTGTGTTTCCACTTTCCCAAACTGAAAAACACGTAGAAAGGGCATCGTTTCCAAACTATAGAGGAGATAAAGGACAATACGACGAGAACCTTAGCGCCTTCTCACAAAATGTGTTCCAAAAATGGTAGAAAGGATGGAAACGGTGTATTACCAGATGAGCGGACTATTTTGAAGGGGACAGGGCTTAAAATGTTGTACAATAAGGAATAAAGCTGATACCGCAAATGTTCGGTTCATTTTTGTACACACCTCGTATTTTGCACACCTCGTATAATCTATTCGATGTTAAATTTCAATAAATATCTAATAAAATTTTCTGAAATTCATTAAATCTTTTATTCCTTTTAATCGAAAGTGAAATTGTTTTTTAATCAATACGATAATTTGGGATATTTTTAAAATTTCATTGAATTTGAATCGTTTAAATTTTAATATTGTTAAATTAACCCATTTACTAGCAACAAGTTTTATTTCGATTTGTAATTTATTGACTTTAGGCACTATCAAGGGAGTAAAAAGTCTTATTCAGGATTAAATAAATTTAAATAAGTCTTTTTTTTCTCAGAAAATGGAATTTCGAAAATGACCTAACTATAAAAGAGAAATAATACGTAATACATTGTTGGTATTTTTAATAATTGTTTGTACCTTTTCGCTTTGGGATGATATAATCTTGAGTATTGACAGAGAATTGGTAGGAGGGGCCACGAGCCTTCTGGGGGGGGGGGGGGCATTTCCTAGTTACGCCCATGAGAATTACTTTCATGAATTAAGAACATAATATTCAATGAGTAAACGAGAAGAGATTAATTCGAAATTTCTAATACAATATTATTAATAGTATAGGTCTATGAATAATCCTTTAGGAATTCGAGTTTTGTTTTATTTATAAATCTGAGGAATATGATATGATTTAATTATCAGAACGATTGATGAGTTAGATGGGGATGTTTTATTTTTTATAAAAGACAAAAAAAGTAGAAATACTTGGTTATTAATATTCAGAAGTAATAGTGAAATAAAAATAACTACAAGGCTAATTGCATTTATTTGCTTTCACTCATAAAAGCACCTCAAATAAACAAAGAGAGAAGAGATTTCCACAAATCAATAGTCATCTACCCTTTGTAACTCAAAGGAAAAAGAAGAAAATATTAAAATGTACTAAAAAGTGGAAAATAGAGATGGTCAAACAAATCAAATTAAATAAGATTTGATTAGAGGATGTCGGCCGGACTGGTGAAAATTAATCTTTTTTCAAAAATATTTTTTTTTTTACTCAATCTACTATGTGACTTGTTGGTATGTGTCAAAAATAATACAAGTTAAATAGTAGACTGAGTAAAAAAAAAAAATCGTATTTATTTTTTATTCCTTTGTAGTTTATATTATTCAGTTAAGGTTGTTCGGACAGTACCTCGTAAGTCATAATAGAATCTAAATTTTTTTTTTAATAAAATTAAAAATTTGAATGCCAAAATTCCTTATTATAATTTAGTCGTGGCCTATCATAGTTTATAATTGGATTAAGTTAATAATTTAATTACCAAAAATAATAAATGAATGACTTTTGACTTGAGCAGTATTTCACGTAATATAGAACTGGCAACATTGTATTCATTAGCTGTTTATTTTAAATCTTAAAAGCCTTCAATTTTATTTTATTTAATATATTACAATGATTAATGCAAATCAGTTTAAACACAATGGACTATTTGCGAGAAAAAATATCGTAAAATGGAAAAAAAAATGTAACTGACAGCTAGAAAAGAGAATTATTTTATGCGACGTTGCCAGTCTGGTCTGACTCTCGAGACTTCCTTATTTTTAAATATTGGCGACTGTCATTTTGGAAAATTTTTTGACTTTCTTGTTAAAATATCTTTTAAAGCATACGGCAGAAACTCTTGATTTTATGTTTAACGTATTCCTCGGAAGTGAATTGATAAAATGTAAATTTTTTTGTTTTTGTATCTAATGCAGAGGTGGCTATATAATACGATATGTGTGCGTTTCGTCGATATTCCCCATAGGCTACATGTTAAATTTCAATTTTTTAAAAATTAATTACACGATAACCCTGGTTCAGATCTGCTTCAAAATTTTATTTTAAATGTATGTGATAGTGATTAATAACATATTAAAAAATTAGCTTTTAATATGATAAAGTGCTTTAATGTCCGAACAACCTTAAATATTTTTCTTATTTACAAGTTTATAATCCTCAAAAACAAACAAAGAGGTAAGTCTTTATAGAATTTTAATACTAGTATTCCTAATTCAAAAAAATATTCTTTTAGATGATAAAAGGATCTGCGAATTATTCAAGTTAAAAGCCCTGAGGTGCTGATATTTAAAAGAGTGAGAGAGCGATAGGGGAAAAGGAACTAGACAAGCAAGAAGTTGTATCGCAATTCCATCCCATCATTTATTCAAACACTTCAGCTATGTTGCTAATTTGTTTAGGAATATTAAATAAAATAATAATAATAATAAATATATGTATTTCCAAGGGCAATTTTATATTCTTTTGTTAAGATAATGATAATAATAGGCATTGCTAGTTGGTAATTATTCGTCGTCGGCCCTCTGAAACAAGTTCTTTTATCTGCCTATTGAGGAATTCACATAGGTAATCAAGCCACGTTGTATATATTTAGCGTGCAGATTTTTGGGGGCTTGGCCGGTCAACGAACTGGACCTCCGCTCTTCTCTTTCGGGTTAAGATGCCAATTTAGAGCGCGAAAAGAAATCAGCGAGAGGCTTTTTAGACTCCTAGTCTAAATTACTCTTTTTTCAATTGACTCTCTAATAATATCGAATAAATTATTTTTTCTCTCATCTATACATCTATACATATATATAGAGAGAGATGAAGAATTGCGACGTCGTCAAAATTCCAGATACTAAGTGAAATACGTTTTCAGGGCCTGTGTTTCTGAATAAAATATCTTATTTAAGAACGAAAAGATCCGCTAGATTTAAATTTTATATATACAGTATATATAGTTTTTTTAATTATTTAAAGTCTTTTTCGGCAGCAAAGGCCATTTAGACTCAATCTCTATTTATTTCACCTCGATTGGTTGCCAATCCAATTGAAATAAATTGTCACATGAGACAGGATGTGACCCCGCGACCCTTGGTATGAAAGGTAAGCACCCTAACCACTACACCAAGGCTCGAGAGCCCAAAAAATTTTATATTTAGTTTAGAATTTACCCCTGGCGTGCAACACGTTGCTTTTGAATAAAATCTGCCAAAAATATTTCTTTTTTCAAATTTTTCCAAAATTGACTTTACTTAAAATTCATAAATTCATTTTTTAGAAGCCCTTTAAAATATATATTCTCATAATCAACTCAAAAGTGACCGAGGCCCCCTTTCCTCTTGCACTTAATTAAAGAATGGAGAGGTGGTTGCCATGGAAACAAAAAAGAAATCCTATGATTGATTTTAAATTTTACCTCTTGAGTTCTGATGTATTATATATTGGGAAACTAAATAAAAATGTCCGAACCCAAAAAAAAGAGTGTGACAGTACAATACACAAATTCGAATTACCAAAGAGAGAATTTGTGTGATTTTTTTATTAAGAATATGTTTCATTTTAGAATAGGTCTATTATTATTTGGTATAATTTGATATCCTACTTAGAGAATATATGAAGTCGAAACTATTTGATATTATTTTTGGAATCAGACGTCTTTATAAAGAGAGGTTTATTAAATATAAAATGAATACCTGGAATTCGATGATGAAAAGAAAGATGCAGGGATCAATGGAATGGATGAAATATATAATAAATAAATAAAAATGTCTTGACTTCGTGGATTGACAATGCCTCGGATGAAGGGGTGTTTGAAGAAAAAAACATAACCTATGTTTAAAATCGGGGCGATCAGCCTACTTACTGAAGCGGCAACAACTGGTCTATTGGCGGGCTTATAGCCAGAGCCGAGTTAAGGCGAAGAAAGTCGAACATTCCCGAAGTGCACAAGCAGAATAGGTGCATTGTTGTATCTTATTTTGAAAGATTCTTAATTTATGGATACCTCAATCAATTTCGTAATTATCATTATTAATTTCTAAAAAAAAAAATATAAAAAATCTGGTGTGACTGGCGCACAACACACAACACCAGATTTTTTGTGTCGACATGTATTTAATTTCCGACAGTAGGGTACAATTGAATTCAAGATGTAAAATTTATAAGTATGGGAAAATATTTATATTTTGTTACCATGGCAACCATTTCTCCTATCTTTTCTATGGAGTACAAGAGTAAAGTGGTCTTCAGAAGATTTCAATGACAAAATGAGAATATACATTTTAAAGAGAATCTAAAAAATAATTGATTTTTGAATTAAAAAAAAAAATCGTTGAAGCGAATTTAGAGAAAATTGAAAAAAACTGAAAAAGTGCATCAGTAAAGTACTAGTACTCTTTGGTCGATTTTGTTCAAAAGCTTCGTGTCACGTCCCATGGGGGTGCCTAACTTAAATATAAAATTTCAACTTGCTAGCTCTTTTCGTTCTTGAGATATTTTGTTCACAGACACACAGACAGACCATGTCGCGAAAACCACTTTTTTGGATTCAGGGGACCTCAAAACGTGTATATCCATCAAAATCTCGACATCGAATTATTGACATGAATACAATACTTTCTCTCTCTATATATTAACATATATATATAGAGGTAAGAGAAAGTAAAAAGTGAATTAAATATTAAATAAATTATAGAAAATACTAAAAACAGTAAAATAATTAGCGTTGCAGCTATGAAGCCCTCGAGCTTAGTGTAGGGGTCAGCGTGCTGGCCTTTTATATCAAGAGTCGCGGGTTCGGATCTCAGGCAGTTCGATGATTTTATTTAAGCCATTTGGATACCAAATCCCTCCCAGGACACCAATAAAAAATTGAAAGGTATAAATTTAATATTTGACCAAATAAATCTGAAAAGACAAAATAAAGTATATAGGCCTAGGATTTTTTAATTTAAGCAGATGTTGAAAAACAAAAAAAAAAAATTCTAATCTGCGATAACCCATCCAATTTCAAGTTTTTTTTGTTTTTTTTTTATCCTTGACACTTATATAACCTCACGGCCAAGGTCTTTCTAAATAACCACTATTGATAATTAATTGTTACAAGTATTCAAAGAAATTTCACTTACAATTATTTATAATAAATAGTTTCAAGGAAAAATGATAAATAAAACGTTACAAAGTATATATAAATAATTATAATTATACTATTATATATTTCATTAATTTACAGGCCTCAAAGGAAATTTACTGGTGACCAAGATAATCTCAAGATTCTGGGTTCAATATGAACCTAATATTCCCTAGTAACTATTTAAAATACTCCGATCAAAAACTCGATATAAAAATATTTTATTCACAGTAATAAGTCTCGAAACTATTTAATAATTTTTTTTTTTTTAATTTAAGGCTGTTTTGGCATCGGGGGCTATTTAGAATTCGTCCTTATTGTTTCAATTGATTGATAGCCAATACAATTGGAATAAATTCTTGTCAGCTTTAAGATATTTTTTTTTTGTTTAAATCTATAAATAATATCAATTAAAATTAAAGAAAAAAATTTATCTACCAATATAAATTTCAATTAAAATTTCATGTGTTTTTTTTTATGTTTGGTTATCTTTGAAACAAGGAAATAAATGATATTATATTAATTCTTTAAATAGACTTATCTAATCTCTAGGAATATTTTTTATTTAATTGTTTTATTAATATATATGTATTTTTAAGGGAAAGTGCCAAATAAAGGAAAAAATTTCTAGCAAAACTCTGACGAACAAATACAAGTGAAGAGGGTTCGAATTCAGGGGGCACGATCCCATCAACTATTTCAAAATCAATCTAAGCTAGTAAGTATCAGTACTCTTGAACGTTTTTTTTTTTTTTTTGTTTAAAGGCCCTTTTCGAGGAGGCAAATGGCTAAGCGGGATAAGCTGCGGATTACGGATATTAAGTTTCAATAGAACTCGGCTCTGAGTGAGGCTTGCCGCAAATAATTCGACATTAACGAAGTCTCCTAATAGGGTAGCAAAGTGGGAGAAAATCTCACCCCACAGATACAAAGGGCCCAATTTTAGGTGGCATAAGTGTCTTAATTGGGGATGACTCCAACTTGGTAAACCCGAGACCTGATGAGAGGTGTGGGCTGGGGAGGACCAGATTTAGAGCCGTATTCATTTTTGATCCTAATTTGATCCGATGGACGGTGTAGATATTATTAAAAAATATTTTATTTAATACTACCTACACCGTGCATCCGTGTTTTGGTATGGTTAAGTGCAGCTCATCGAGTTATCTACTCATAAAACCCTTCTTCCCAGAATTAAAAACTTTAGAACATATTACATATTTAGGATATTCTTAAGACAAAATTAAAAGAAAAAATCAAAAAAGAGTGTAGACTAGTGAAAGGCTACTTGTGGGGATTTTTGGAGGGCGGCGGAGATTTTGATAGTTAAAATATTTGAAAAATAATTGGGTGGGAGCAAGTGCACAGTACTTGATAATGGCTGCAGAATAAGTAGTCGAAACGTTGTACAGTATTTATATATTTTTAATGAATAATTAATACAATCAATACAATAATAAAATGTGGTCTATAACTAAAAATTCCCCTAATAATAATTGACTTTTTAAAAACAAAGTATTTTTTTATTTAAAATCATTTTTATTAAGTTTTCCAGCGGGTTGAGGGGAGGTATACTATAAGGGTGCGTACACACCTGCGCTCTGCTCCGCTCGCGAGCAGTTCGCGGCTCGTGTTCGTTGCTCGTTCCATTTTCATTGAAATTATTCATTTTGACGAACCTGCCGCGATCCAAAGAAAAGCCACGAACATTTTAATTAATTTGGAATTTTTATTATTAATTATTTATAATTATTAATCGCAAATAGATTGTGTTGCTGAGCGCGCCTAATTACTAATAAAAAACATTTAAACTAATTATTATTTGGTGTAGATAATAATGTCTCTGAGGCGAGATAGAGAAAACGCTCTTGCCGTTTCGGTTATGAGTGGTGCTTTTTTGCTAATGGCAAGTTTGTCAAAAAAGAAAAGGAGACAACGACGTTGGTGGTGTACTAATCTATTTAAAAAACAATGGTAGTGAAATTGTGATGGACTTGAGGTCGCAACAAATAAGCGGTCAATATAAGAATTTTACTCGAATGTCAGAGATTATTTGTCAAGTCTATTTAATATAAAAATAATAAATTTTAATATCAATTTATATTTTATATAATTTTTTTTTTATTAAACCCGATCCTTTGAAAATATTTGATTAATTCTTCATTTAATGAAAACTGATATTAAAATTTACTTAAAAAATACTATATAAAATCATCATAGGCCTATATTTTAAGGAAATAATATACATATAATTAACCTCCCTGGTCTCTGAGGGACATAGAAGATGATAATATTAAAAAAAATATTTAAATAATGATTTAGAGAAGACTTATAAAGGCTAAAAGTAGGTCTATTTTATATTTTGCTCGCGAGCTGTTCGCGAGCCGCTCGCGGCACCGCAGCGCGCCGTCCAAATCTGAGCCGCGAACCATCAAAGGGTTTGTCGAAAAAGCCGACAAGAGATGGATCGCGGCAAGCAGCTCGCGAGCGACTCTCGAGCAGCTCGCGAGCATCTCAAAACCCGTACACATCTAACGAACATGGTGCTCGCGAGCGGAGCAGAGCGCAGGTGTGTACGCACCCTAATGTCACACAGGTGAGTAAGGATACTTTGTTCGCAAGGCTTCCTACTTTATAAATCACCAATAATGTAGAACTGGTGGGCGGTAAGAATATTTTACTACTTATAGAGAAGTTAATGTGGTAGTTAGGGGTTGGTGGTTACTACCCTTGGTGTAGAACAGTGGTTTCCGAACTTTATGTTACCACGCCTCCCTTAAAAATATTTAATCTTATGACGCCTCCCCCCCCCCATTTTATAAAATAATAGAAAAACAAAAATTTTTAATGTTAAAAAATATAAATTTATATAAAAATATTTTTTTTATTTATTCTTATTTATATTAAAATCAGCAATCATTTGGAAAATTAGTCTGCTGGCTAATATTCGCGCCACCCCTTAGACTAGTCTGCGCCTCACAGTTTGGAAAACGCTGGTATAAGGGTATTTTATGGCTGGTGGAATCTGTATCAGGAATGAAAGTTAGAAGAAAACGCAACCAGAATTTTTTCTTTAAAAATATATTTTAACAGCTTACGTTTCGGCTTTGGTCAAAGCCATCCTGGGATGACCATTAACAGCTCCGAGGATGGCTTTGACCAAAGCCGAAACGTCAGCTGTTAAAATATATTTTTAAAGAAAAATTCTTGTTGCGTTTTCTTCTAACTTTCATTCCTGAAGAAAAATATTTTTCTCAAATCTTATTTTCACGCACTAGGGGGGTGCCTAACTTAAATATAAAATTTCAACCTCGTAGCTCAATTCCTTCATGCTTTAAATTGAACCCAAACAGACACACAGACAGACCATGTCGCGAAAACAATTTTTTTGGATTCAGGGGACCTCAAAACGTGTATATCCATCAAAGTCTCGACATCGAATTTTTGACATGAATCCAATACTTTCTCTCTCTATATATTAACATATATATAGAAGTAAGAGAAAGTAAAAATTCAAATCCGAATTGGGATTAGTTCTATATATAAAAAGATGCGGTAACTCACCCCAGTAAAAATTCTCAGTGGAGTAATCATATCTTACTTTTCTACCTAATGAAAAAAATTCCTACAAAATTCTGCAAGGGATTCGATGGGTTCCTAAGTTACCCAGTGTTATTATTATCTGTTTATGAGAGTTTCGAAATTCTCAAAAATTAATTCCGCCCCAGTAATAAGAAATTTTAGGAATGACATTAAAATGTTTCTAACCAACTATACTATTGACTAAATATTGAATATAAATTTTAACTCAAAAGGAATGCACTTATTTTTTAGTAAAAGTATTAAAAAACATTAATATCTTTGTGCATTATAGGGGATGGGGCATTAACCCCCCTGGTTAATGCCTTCATACCCCCCCCCCCTCTAAGGAAATGCGAGCCTTCACCGCGAAATTACTCTCAAAATAATTTTAATACATTTATAAATAATTATTTTAATTTTTTTTTTTTTTTTGAAATTATTTTATTTTAATTTTTAACCCTTAATCCACCCCTTTGTGAAAGTATATTAAGGAAATTTGGTTAACAAATATATAGGCCATATAGAAAGAATATAATGGTAAATAAATGCGACTTAAGAAAAGATTTTAAAAATGCCCTTAGGCTTGGTGTAGTTGGTAGCGTGCCTACCTTCTATACCGAACGTCGCGGGTTCGGGCCCCTGGCAGTCCGAAATGGATACCAAATGGCTTAAATTGAAATGCCTGGACCCCAATATGTATATTATTAATTAATAACGGTTATCGTATAAAGTCTTATATGGCCTGCGTTGCCAAAAAGACTGTGTGAATGTGAGTGTGAGTGTGAATGAGAAAAAGTGTTAAAAAAAAGATAAAAAATAAAAAAATTTTTTTTTTTTTTCAATGACACCTACATACCCCCTCCCCTTTCAGCAGCTTATATTCACCCTCTAACCCTTAGTGATATACAAAATATTTAATTTCATACAAAAGAATCGTTTTTCGCAGTCAAATTGTTTCTATCATTTTTTTTTTTTCAACGATAAAAATGCATAATAATTACCTTTAATAAGACACTCAAGAGGGTGTGCTGGTTGGTGGTGAGGTCAGGGTGGGTTACACTATATTAATTATTCACTTTGATTCACTTAAAACACAACTGAAAAAAGAGACACGAGGTCGGCGCCTGCAACCCGGCAACGCTCTCGACTCGACTGAGATCTCGTCTCTCTTATCTCTTTGTATAGGAATAAAACAGATGAAAATAACAATTCCCTTTTTATTAAAAAGTAAAAAAATACCTTTATCTCTAATCTAACTATATTCAGAGCTGGAAAATAATGTCAATCAATGACTCGTTTTTAAAGTGAAACTTTATTTTGATCGACACAAATTTTTTCGTTTCTCTATCAGCATGTCGCGTTTCAAACCGTGACGTCAAAGGCCGTGACGCTACAAGTTGTGTCGTCAGGACAAAAATAGGGAAATTTGAAATTTAATATATATGATGAATTATAAAAAATAATTGTGAGATTTAATTATTGAATTTTTAAATTGATAAAATATAATTTTTAAAATAATTTAAAATGATTCAAATACTAAATAAATATTTTTCTCAGTTTTTAACATGCGTCTTTTGATTTCCCATTTTCCAATTATTAAGTTAAGATTAAAAACGCGATTTTAATACCCTTAATTGAATAATTTTCTGAAAATTTTCAGTTAAACGCATACGATCCGAAAAAAAAGTTTCACTTGCATCGTAGTTTCATAAAACCACACAATGTTATTTTAAATATTTGATTTTTTTGGATTGCTTGAATTACCAAACCTCCTTCCCTTGGCTTTTAAAATTACGAGGGCCTATTGTAAAGTTCTGCACTAGTTTGTTGCACAATAATTAATTCATCAATCACGTGTTCACACCTTCTTTCTCACTCACACACACACATTCACACAGTCTTTTCGGCAACTTGGCCATTTAAGACTTTGACGATAATCGTTCTTATTTATAATATCTATTGGGGGTTCAGGCATTTCTATTTAAGCCATTTGGTATCCAAATGCCTAAAATAAAATAATCGGACTGCCTGGGGTCCGAACCCGCGAAGTTCAATACCACGCTACCAATTAGACCAAGCCCGTAGGCTCAATCACGTGTTAAATATTAATAACAAATTTGTTCTAGGAGTCACAAGTTCGTTTCCCGGTTTAAGCGATGAACATTTTTCTAAATTTAATTGAATACCAATTAATTTAGAAAAATTGGGACGGAATTTAAATGTCCTCGGGGCCGAAAAGTTAGTAAATAAATAAATAAATAAAAATTTGAATCAAATTGTTGCTATTTTTAATTAATTATTTGATAGTAATGTTTCTTCCTATCGATTTTATGTAAACAAATCCATTTAAGAGTTATAATTTATTTTTCGATAGATAAATATTCAAAACAAGATTTGGAAATTTTTAATAGTTGTCCTTGGCATACAACCAATTAGTTTGCCAAAATACAAATGTAAATATTTACAGGTTTGTTTTGATTTTCTTTTACCTATCCTAACCTGAATTTTAGCTCAGATGATTTGGAGAATAAATACATTTCTAACAAACAAGACATAGGAAATCCCATCGTTTCAAGGTTAGAGTGACTCAACGCACACGCTTGTGAGGTTGCCAACAAATTCAGTGCCATTATTTCTTACAAATAACAAAAATAAATAGAATAAAGAATTCTCTATGATATTTGTTTTCTTGGGTAATATAATTAGGTATACTGTATATCCGTGGAGATGGATCAAAGCTCACAATCGTTCTGAGAATGAGAAGAGCGCCGTGCATTACTCGATTAGGCAACCAGTGTTACAATCAAGGGTTGCAAACGGTATACTGCAAGGGTAAAGAAAATATTTCAGACTATTTACCTTCAAAATGAGAAAATTAACCAGGTCTTTTATTATTGGGCAATACTAATATTTTGAGCCTAGCGAGTTCATTCAAATTTAGGTAAATAAATTATCAGAAGAGTATTTAGAGAATCGCTATGTGCTTTGAGCTCTAATGTTAGCATTTCTTGTGAGAGGAATTAAAATTATATAAACAATATTAACAATTTATTTTAAAAGGAAATTTTTTATGCTCTAATTTCAAGAGTCAGAATAAATGTCAGTTCTATAGTTAATATAAGACAATCAATTTATGAGAACTTTTCTCTGGAAATTTATTTCATTATTAATTATTTTAAAAATTTAAAGATAGAAAAAAAAAACCTCTAGACGTCAGCTATATGGAGATACTCAGAGCAGATAAGATTTGGGCACAACTAGATAGCGACTGCATTTTATCAGTATTGTTGCGTTTTTATGCAAAAATAAACATATACTTTGACAATCACCTACTTTTATTACTTTTTTTAATTACTTCACTTTAGATAGGTTTCTTGTAAAATTTTTTTCAAATAAAATATGTTTCAAATAACGAATTTTGTATTCGGGCATTATTTTGCTCTCTCTTGTCAGTAATTAATGTCAGAGGTGACACGTTGTGGTTTCTCTAGGGCAGTGGTTTTCAACCGGTGTGCCCCGGCACCCCGCGTGATTGGCTAAGGGGTGCCGCGAGTTTTTGAGATAAACAAACAAAAATTACCCTATAATTGGACCGTTTATTTTGAAAGTGGTGCAAGTCCATTTTCTATTGTTTCGAGAAAATGAAAGGTTAACATCTGTTTATTAAAAAATCTATTTACTGACCAATTTTCAATTGTACAAAACATGGGAATTTTTTAAGAAATTTATCATAGCTATACATAGAAAATTTACATTAATTTATGAATAAATTATGTGATATCTCATTTTTTTTTTTTTTTTTAATGGACTTACACCACTTTCAAAATAAACGGTCCAATTAAGCTAACAAAAGTATTGATGTATTTTTACTCAGTGACTGTAATAAAGTTTACTATATTTTATTATAGTGTATAATGTTATTCCCAAAAGTGCCGTGAACTTCAAAAGGTTGGGGGGGGGGGGGGACCCCGGTGGAAACCGAAACTGGTTAACCGGGTTTTTGGTTGATTTTCAAAATCCAAAAAACAGAATTTTTTTTTTAATTTTATTTATTTTTTTTATTTTTTCTTCAGTAATACTAGTACCCGGTATATAAATTAGCCCGTGACCCATGGTTCAGAGAAAAACATTAACTTCTAGTGCCTGAGGTCTCGGGTTCGCTTCCCCGTCTCGTCCCAAGCGAGAAAAATATATTTCATTTGAATTGGCTATCAATCATTTGAAATAAATAGGGATGGGGTCTAAATGGCCTTAGATGCCGAAAAAGGCCTTGTGTGTGTGAATGGGAAAAAAAGTGGGAGTGTTTACAAAAAAAAATAGGAATGAAAAATATTTTTCCCTTGGATGAAGATCCTGCTTCTTTTCTTTGCTTAACCATATTTGTACGAATAAAAAAAAAACTCTTCTATTAATAATATAATATTAATATATTCACTTTAAATGTAAATGACGTAACACACGGATCTATAAAAATTATAGGCTCTATAATTATAATCTTTTGTTTCTTTTTTTGATGAGTAAATATAAATTGATATCTCTGACAATTTTCTCTCTACATACTAAAATTAAGCAAAATATATAATCTCCGTTTGATTAGTAAATTGTCACTTTTATATCAAAAATTGAATATTAACGAAAAGTTTGGATCATTGAAAAAATATCCCCCTTTTCTCTTAAAATATTTAAAAAATGATGTATTAAATTTCATTATAATTCCTTTACAGTAAACATTCTATTATAAAATCCAAGTGCGTAATAAACATATATCATTATTTATGTATATTCAGTCGATAATAGTGTACTTTAATCTTCAAAAAGAAAAGTCCTAGTTGATAATTAATATGGAATCAGGAAGGATGAGAGAGTAACCTAGATTCTTGGCAAAGATTTAAATTTAAATGCGGGGAGATTAAAAAAAAAAAAAAAAACATTCGCCATGTTTATAATAAAGAGATTCAATTAAAAAAGAAAACAATATTATGAAATGATTTGGCGTTTATCAGTAGAAGAAATGATAAATATTTTGGATGAGGAGACTTTCTGTCTTCATAATGACCAACTAACGAGAGAATAAGAGAAAGAGAGAGAGAGAGAGGTGACGCCATAGGCTATTCATAGCTGAAGAGATAATATTTATTTGCCGCGAGAAATAAACATTTGATAAAAATAGCGAAGAGGAGCTGAGCAGCACAAGAGGCAAAGAGGCAAGGCGTGAGAAGCATCCCAATCGCCACATCACCACATCAACACACATTATGCGAATATTTATCCCTTATATATTGAATTATTAATAATAATCCTCGTATCATATCGGCTCTCGGCCCTCTTTTCCAGATATGAACGTCGCATTTAGTTCCGCATTCAAGTTACTTAATTCAAGGTTATTTTTAATTTTAAATTATTCTAATATCAGAATTTGTAAAAATTACTTTTCCACATTATTCTTACTTTAGAGGAGAAGGAGGAGGAGCAAAAAACATTTAGGGCCGGTTGCTTCACTTCTAGTCAACTTGCAAACTTATCCAATCGATATAGTAAACAAGAACACACTTAAGCTTCGAGTTAAAAAAAATGAGTATTTTTTTTTTACATGTAATTAGCTATTTGATGTATAAGGAAAGTTTTGTGAAGTTGGCAACTTAAAAAGGCATAATTTATTGTCGGAGAGCTGACGACAAAAATGGGCAAAAGTTTTCTGATATTTTTCAGAATAGGTTGCATTTTTGTGATGGTCTAGCACAGGGGTGGGCAAATACTTTTAAGCGCAGGCCAAAATGAAATCTTCAAAATGTCTCTCGGGCCGGATGACTATCCCGCTTACTCTTTCCACACGCGAATGTTTTGGGTGGAGTTTTTTCCCTGACCAAGAAATTTTTTTGACCAAAACACTATAAGTATAGATAGATTTCGTCATGTAATTTTCATGTAAAATATTGTATATTATATCAGACTGATGAAGAGGACAAATGTTCTCGAAACTAGTTTCTGTAAATTAAATAAATAAATCAATGGAATTTATATTTCAGCAGAAGACAATCATTTTATTGTTTTAAACATTTCAATTTAAGAAAATCCTGCTAAAGACAATCATTTTGTTTTAAACATTTCAATTTAAGAAAATCCTGCTAATTTCGGCAAACATAACCTTTCAAACTATAAGTATCATTTTAAAGCATTTGGACTTTCTTGGCCAAAAGAGCGGCATACCAAGGCACCCAAATGAACGCACCAACACCATGGCAAGATATATACTCGCAAATAAAAGCTCATTCAAAAAATACCTGGTACCAATCATGGAAGGAAACATCACAAATAACAGGTTCAGCACTGGCAAAACTGAAACCCTCAATTGCGCCACCCTGGTTCACTCCATATACAGACCTAGACAGATGTATAATCACAGCAATAAACAGGATAAGAATCAATCACACTCGCACTCCGGCTCACCTTGCAAGATTCAAGATAATACCCTCACCACTGTGCCAATGCTCTAACAATCTCATCAACACCGTACCATATCATTTGTGATGAATGTCCATTTCACGAAAATAACCGGAAGAAATATGCACTAAAAGTTAATCCAAACTTCCGAGACCCCACAAAATTTCTGCAGTTCCTAAAATCTCCGCAACCGGAAGACCTTCAAGACTTAAGCCTCTTCATCACAGCCTCAAAAATCATTCTATAATCTAGCAACAGACTTTTGATCATATTCTTGATATAAGTGTTATTGAGAGTCATTTAGTTTGTACGGTGTTTTTTATTATTCATGTTTTTTTGCCAAGTGTTCTTCAAATTTACTTATTTGTAATATTTTCTTTTTTCTTTTCAGTCCACCAATAACATTTAGGTCCAAATATTAGGACCATCATCAAAAAAGGGACTGTTATGTCATAATACATTGTTATTTAAAGAGTATGTTATATTCAGTATATTCAGTTTTGAGTATAATTTATATTATACGCCGTTAGCCCAGTCCAACTCTGATTGATGATGGCCAAAAGCTTAGGTCTGGATTAATAGACTAAATGAAATATGTACTTTTTTATTTTAATTTATACTCTCCATTTAGTGAATATTTTATTTATAAAAAAAAAAAAAACAATAGTTCCTAATTTCGAGTTATCAATGAATTCAATTCAATATGTTAATTAATAATGAAATACAGTATTTAATCTGTTTAAAAAAAAAAATCTATATGATATAATATGTACTATGTTTGAACTGTCACAAACAAGATATCAAAATTACGGATTTATTTATTATAAAAACATTGTTTAACATTTCCCACAAACTAGTAGAGGTTAGAAAAAAATGGTTTGGAAGGTATTTAATTAATAGAATAGTAAGTTATAATTTGCATTTCGAATGAATCTTAAATAAGTAGTATAATATTCAAAAAAAAAAACTAAAGGAAGTCAATTCAAATTTTTGTATAGGGTGTTAAAATAAAAATAGACTATATAAATGCGCAGAACTTGTAATTTTTTTAATATATTTTAATTAAAGATAGAAAAGCAAGGTCGATTTAAATTTAATCTTGTATGACATGAGTAGTAAAAAAAATACTGGTAAAAAAAAAATTTGGATTTATTTTAAAAATGCATTAATATAAATAGTATGTTAATATTGACAAGACACAAATATCTAATTAACGAGATGAAATAAATAGTCGAGACTTGGAAAATTTTGATAAAGTGACGAGTTGTTAAAGTCCTACATTGCGTTTATAAATACTTAAAGAGAGATAATAAATATTTTTCCATTTATCAAATAAGTAAATAGGCACACAATAAGAGTGAAGTGAAAGATTTATATTTAAATTTAAAATCCTTGAGAAAGAAAATTAGCTTTATATAGAAAAAAATCTGGTGTGACTGGTCGCATCAGCCCACAACTTTCTCTTACCTTCGGAAATCGAAAGTTGTGTACTGTGCTTGTCACACCAGATATTTTGTGTCGACATATATTTAGTTCCCGACAGTATGGTACATTCGAATTTCAAGTTTTTTTTTTAACACTCACACACATTCACACAGTCTTTTCGGCAACTTAGGTCATATAAGACTTTGACGGTAACCGTTATTATTTATATCTTTTGGGGGTCCAGGCATTTCTATTTATTTTTTTGAAAAACTGTTTATCAAACTTTTGTTTTAAATTATTGATAATAAAATGAATTAATTTATACAGGTCTTAATTCGTTAAATGTTGTTCTATTGTCAGAGGCGTATATAGAAATTTTTTTCGGGAGGGGAGGGAGCGAACTGCTGGTGTCTGTATATACCTATATATGTATATGTGTTTGGGAAATTTCGGGGGGGGGGGGCCTCGGCCCCCCTTATATACGCCCCTGTCTACTGTATATTATTATTGTACATGTTTTATGCCTGCTTTTAAATAATTAGATATTCAATTTTTTGATCACATGGATTCCCCCTCTCTCATGATCACCTCCTGAACTCTTAATTATGTTTAGCCCCGGGTTTGGCGTAGTAGGTAGCGTACTTCCTCCTAAACCAAACGTCGCGGGTTCGGACCCCAGGCAGTCCGATGATTTTATTTAAGCCATTTGGATACCAGAGGGCTTAAATAGAAATGCCTGAACCCCCAATAGATATATTAATTACAACGGTTATCGTAAAAGTCTTAAATGCCCTAAGTTGCCGAAAAGAGTGTGTGAGTGTGAATGAGAAAAAAGTGTGAATGTTTAAAAAAAAATCATGTTTATATTGTTTTATATGAAATTTAGAGATATAAATAACTGCCGCATCGTTGATTTTTTAATTAAAATGTAAACCCCTTCCTTTCCCTCTACCGTTCCTCTATAAGGAAATTTTCCTGCCAATTTCAAAACTCTAGCTATAAGGAAAGTTGAAATGGAGGTAAACAAAATGCGACACATCATTTTGTGTTTCTTATATTCATCCGGCCTTCAAACGTAAAGAGAGAATTTTATTTAATCAATGATGATCATTTACCAAAAAATTTCAATATTTTTATTTACTCATTTTTCTTAGTTGCCCGTCACGGGTCACCCCTGGTCATCATAGGTTTTCAGACAGATCGACACTCAGCTATTATACAGTATATATAAAAAATTGGTTTGCAACTCCCGAAATGGCCCTCGCAATTTTTTTTTATTATCAATATTGACATTTGTCAATACCGCTAAACTCCACGGGGAGGGGAGGGGGGGAGAAATTTTTCTGGATCGTCCTAGTTCCTATTCTCTAACACAGGTGAGAACAAAAGACATAGGTCTAAATAAAAAGCAGTGTTACAAAATGCAAAATAATGATCAACTTTAATGTATTTCTAAGAATAAACATGTATATAAAAAAAAGGATATTTATTTCTCAAAGAGGAAAAACATAAGGAAAAATTTTTTAAAACAATATAATCTACATATATAACATTGAAAGTCGATGTTTATTTGCTAAAGTTATTCCTAAACAAATTCATAATTATCAAAAAATTTATTCATACTTTTGAAATTATAAATGGCAAAGCAAGGCAATTTGAGAATTTAAACAATATATAACAAGTGGACAATCAATTTAATAACTCGCAGAGATAGTTATTTGTTTATTCCTGGTTCTTTCTTTAGAGATAATATGAGAAATCAATGGAGTAGGAGTACTTAAATGATGAAGCAATTGTTGATTACAAATACCAACAAAGTTAGAATGTTTAAAGTCCGGGTCAGGGTGGTCAGATAATCATGATTATTCGAGGAATAAATAAAGTAAACGCGAGAGAGTCAATAGACTCGTTCCTGACGTAGGTTTTAAATATAAACAAGAAGGGCACCTGCCGACATTCCTCAGCTGGGTCGAGTGTGTCAGTCAGCCCGGTCTGGAGGAGAGAGGTTAGGTTGGCTTGCGTTGCTTGCATGCTTGCTATGTGGTGTGCGTGTGCATGTGCCTGTGTTGTGGCGAGTTGAACGCATGATAATTGGTTCGTCCTTGGTTGCCCAGGACTCTCCTCTCCTCTTAAGTTCTTCTCTCTCTGGATTCCTCACTCACTACTCGCCTCTCCAATAAATTTTGCATTGACTTTTCAGATTTGTTGGTATCATTGAAAATAATAATCAAATAGACAGACCTACAACCTTCGCATACCTGGTTATAAGGTGCAATCCGGACTTTCCTTAAAAAATATTAATGGCAAAAGATTCGAAGATCGAAAATGCCAATCTTTAATGGCTACTCTAATTTCGAATGGCATAACGTCATCTTCAGTTCAGAAATGTTTCCTTGTATACAAGACATTTGGTTTGGCTCATAGATTCTGGAGTTTTCGATATTTAAATTAAACTTTTTAGTTTCAGATTAAAAAGATTTCTTCAACATTTCTCGAAATGTGACATGTTTTGGAGACATAGAATAATATTATCCCAACATCCAGTTTTCCTTTGTTCCCATGATCATCTGTGACTGAAG